>WBZZ01006422.1:222500-252500 GCA_019918135.1 Paulinella micropora | reverse complement strand
TGTGCCAATTTTGGCACAATATTTCCGTCTTTGCGTAATAGAATAACCAATTGGTAACCAAAAATTACCAATTGGTAACAGTAGGACCAGGGACTTAACTAAATAATAATAATAATAATAATAATAATAATAATAATAATAATAGTGCTTCTCTGTCAATGGCTGATGCATTTCTGCACATGCGCCTCCATCGTCTCACCCGTGAGGGGAGTACGAAGAATTGACGATAAGCTCTAATGACACCTCCGCAAGGGCAGTTCCAACACTTCCAGACGGGCCGGTATGTTCAATGAAAATACTGGTCCAGAAATAGACCGGTATGTTCAATGAAAATACTGGTGGCACCGACGGGAATCGAACTGGCGACAGGGCCCAGATGGTAGAACTTCACCACTGGGCTATCACGGTGTCCAATTATAGTAATAATGATAATAATAATAATAATAATAGTGTATCTCCTGCCAATTGCTAAGCCAAAAGGCCATGTGCATCCAGTCCTCCATTCCATAAGGAAAGTCTCCACACCAATCGGTGGAATAAAGGAAGTGACGGCATAGAACATTACTCTAGGAGCTTTATACCAATCAGCCCATGGAAAGGACCGATGGCCTATGTACTCCCTAATAATAATAATAATAATAATAATAATAATAGTGCCTCTCTGTCAATGGCTGATGCATTTCTGCACATGCGCCTCCATCGTCTCACCCGTGAGGGGAGTACGAAGAATTGACGATAAGCTCTAATGACACCCCCGCAAGGGCAGTTCCAACACTTCCAGACGGGCCGGTATGTTCAATGAAAATACTGGTCCAGAAATAGACCGGTATGTTCAATGAAAATACTGGTGGCACCGACGGGAATCGAACTGGCGACAGGGCCCAGATGGTAGAACTTGACCACTGGGCTATCACGGTGTCCACAATAATAATAATAATAATAATAATAATAATAATAATAATAATAATAATAATAATAGTGCTTCTCTGTCAATGGCTGATGCATTTCTGCACATGCGCCTCCATCGTCTCACCCGTGAGGGGAGTACGAAGAATTGACGATATGCTCTAATGACACCCCCGCAAGTGCAGTTCCAACACTTCCAGACGGACCGGTATGTTCAATGAAAATACTGGTGGCACCGACGGGAATCGAACTGGCGACAGGCCCAGATGATAGAACTTGACCACTGAGCTATCACGGTGTCAATAATAATAATAATAATAATAATAATAATAATAATAATAATAATAATAATAATAATAATAATAATAATAATAGTGTATCTCCTGCCAATTGCTGAGCCAAAAGGCCATGTGCATCCAGTCCTCCATTCCATAAGGAAAGTCTCCACACCAATCGGTGGAATAAAGGAAGTGACGGCATAGAACATTACTCTAGGAGCTTTATACCAATCAGCACATGGAAAGGACCGATGGCCTATGTATTCCCTAAGTAATAATAATAATAATAATAATAATAATAATAATAATAGTGCTTCTCTGTCAATGGCTGATGCATTTCTGCACATGCGCCTCCATCGTCTCACCCGTGAGGGGAGTACGAAGAATTGACGATAAGCTCTAATGACACCCCCGCAAGGGCAGTTCCAACACTTCCAGACGGGCCGGTATGTTCAATGAAAATACTGGTCCAGACGGATCGGTATGTACAATGAAAATACTGGTGGCACCGACGGGAATCGAACTGGCGACAGGGCCCAGATGGTAGAACTTGACCACTGGGCTATCACGGTGTCCATAATAATAATAATAATAATAATAATAATAATAATAATAATAATAATAATAATAATAATACTTGAATAATAATAATAATAGTGCTTCTCTGTCAATGGCTGATGCATTTCTGCACATGCGCCTCCATCGTCTCACCCGTGAGGGGAGTACGAAGAATTGACGATAAGCTCTAATGACACCCCCGCAAGGGCAGTTCCAACACTTCCAGACGGGCCGGTATGTTCAATGAAAATACTGGTCCAGAAATAGACCGGTATGTTCAATGAAAATACTGGTGGCACCGACGGGAATCGAACTGGCGACAGGGCCAATAATAATAATAATAATAATAATAATAATAATAATAATAGACTTATCAGTCAATTGGCCTTTGATCCTGTCGGACATGTGCCTCAATTGGTAGCACGGGACCGTTCGGTGACGCGGCTCCGCTCCAAAGACTCGACTGGCAGTGCAATGTGCAAATGAGCGTGCTGTGCATGTGCAAGTGGGTGCAAGGAGTGAGAGGAGTTATCTGCCGAGAAGAAGTCCGCGACGCTGCGCTGACCTCCACCTACAACAGATCTAGCCAGACATTCTACCTGACTAGGCCTTCCCCTCCTTCTACCCACCTCCTGAACGACCGTGAGGTCGATCACCTCCTCCTCCTCCTCCGCCCCCTCTGCCTCCCTGGTCTGCGCCTCCAACTCCTCCCACTGCTTCCAGATGGTGGCAACAAACCTCCCTAACTCCCTCCTCCACCTCTTCTGGGACAGGGATAAACAAAACGCCGAGCATCGCCGCCATCTTTTCATCCTCCCCCTTCAGCCATTCCTCTTTGAAGAGCCTCATCTCCTCCTCTGCCTCCCCCAGTTCCCTGTGATAAAGCCCTCCTCGATTCAGCATGAGGGGCTGCCGGGCTTGCGCCTCATCGATAAACTCAAACAGTGCCTCACGAGAGCTCGCAAACGTTGGGCAATGCAGCAGGAAGTGACTTAACGACTCGTTAACCTCAGTGCTACACAAGGCGAAACAGCTTGAGCAGTCCGGCGAGCATGAGCCAAATTTGGATCGGTAGAGGCGAAGGCGATTGTTGCAGCTCAACAATCGCCTTCTGATAAGGTTGTGACTTCCCCCCTCCAGCGCCCGCCAACGTGGGAAAGCAGAGCGGGAAGACATCTGGCTAAGCAGCACCCTAAGCCCATCAGAGGGCTTAGCCTGCCGCTCCCAGCCAGCTGCTTCCTGCCGGACAGACCATTGCTTTACCACCTCGTTCCAGTTCGCCAGAGCGGCCCGCCAGTCCTTATCATCTACCGTGCCATCTTCGTTCACGACCCGCTTGAGCGCATCCAAGCCCTCCCGCAGCCTGTGATCTGCTAAGATCAAATTTTCCGTATCTTCCTTCCATTTGCACCGACCCGTGTTGTAAAGCCTGCGTGTTAGCGCTGTGTTGCCCAGTAACTCGATGCGCCCTAGGAACCGAAGCCGGGCCGCCTTGGCAAGGATGCTAAAACTCGGCGTGCGGCCTAAACCCCTGGTGATGCAGCCGCTTGTGCGCGTACCAACACCCAAGATGACCCGCAGGGGCGCTACCAACGCGCCCTCCAGCTTACTCAGCTTGTTGGCGCCCGGCAGATCCCAAAAAGCCGATGCGTAAAGCAACTTTGCGCCAACCATTTGCTGCCAATTCATCAGCCGAAGACGCGCTGGAACTTCATGGGCAATCCAGAGGGGATAGCAGGCAGCCGTTCCCGCTACAGTGATTTCCGCCGCCCGCTTCGCTTGCGGTTTATCGGAGAGGGTGTCCGTGAGCAGAACTCCCAGGTATTTGTAGTGGTCGGTGACGTTGAGAACCTTGCCCCGGAACCTCACGCATGGGGGCGACTTTTTTGACTTGGCGTGCCCGTATATCGGCATGACTTCCGTCTTGCCCGGTTTCAGGTTGATTTCAAGCCGATAGTCCTCCACGAATGTCGCCACGACATTTACAATCTGTTGAAGCTCCGTGACACTATGCGCAATTACCGCAACGTCGTCGGCGTAAAGCAGGGTCCGTATGTCTTCGATGCGGTTGAGGTCCTCGATCTCCAACTCTTTCGCGATTCGGACCGTTAGCTCATCCATGAAGACGTTGAACAGCGACGGTGACAACGGCGACCCTTGCTGAACTCCCATCTCTTCCAGCACTTCACCAGTGAGTTCGCCATCGACTAGCACTCGCGATGACGTTCTTCGGTAAAAACGCCGCAGAATGCGATAGAACTTGCCCTGTACCCCCATCTGGGTTAGCCTCTGAAACAACCCGGCCCGCCAAACCGTAGGGAATGCCTTTCTCAGATCCACGAACAAAACGAAAGAACGGAGGCCAGCTTGTTGTCTAAGGCGCAGACGCTCCTTAAGGACAAAAATCTGGTCCCCCGTACTACGTTTTGGCCGGAACCCACCCTGCTCTGGGCGAAGCCTGCCCGGCTGATCGATGAAAGCCGTAAGCCTCGCCGCCATAAGGGACAGATACATCTTACCCAGACAGCTCAGAATCGCGATGTCTCTCCAATTTTCCGGATCGGTTGGGTCGCCTCCTTTTGGGATGTTGACGATAATCGCTTTGCCCCAGTCGCTGGGGGTGTATTCGCACGATTTCAACCAGTTGAAGAAGCGCACCAGAAAGCTCACAATCCGCGTGCCTCCGTACTTGAGCATCTCGTTATTGATCTTATCCGGTGAGCACGCTTTGTGATTCTGGAGATTTTCCTGGCAGAGCTCCACTTCCTTCTCGGTGTAATCATAGTCCAGCGGGCCCGTCTCAGTCCGGATCTCCTCGGCTTGCGCCATGGCCTCGAATTGGTCGCGCAGGTTGTCGTTATACTGGAAGGTTTCGCGGGCCTTCCGCTCGGGCTCAATCCGCGCTGCTTCCTCATCAGAACCGACTTCCTCTACACATGCATCCTCCAAAAACTGGTTTTCTTTGGGGACCACCATACGTCGGCGGTATTCTTCCCATTCTTGTAGTTTTTCCCGGAGTGTGCATGCCAGAGTGCCATCGGGCTTCCGAACAGGAGCAGAAGCGTTCGACCGCCGAACCCCGCCCAAACGCTTTGACAGCTTCCAGTACGTGGCCATGGTAGCGCTCCTGAAGTTGGCAGCGGTGTCATTCTGGACCCGCTTCCACGCTTGCTCCTTCTTCTCCTTGCATAACCTTCTGACCGCCTTCCTCGCTTCTTTATATCTTTGCCAGGCCTCTCGGTTGGCCTCATTCCTTCGCCAGAGGCCGTATGCCTCTCTCCTTCGCGCAATCGCTTCCCTAAGACTCTCATCAAACCATGCATTAGTAAACCCTGGCCTAATCACCCGAACTCCCAAGACCTTCACGGCTGCGCCCGTGAAAGCTCGGACCACTAAGCTAGCGACCCTATCTACCTCCTGCTGAAGCTCATCCGGGTCCTCCACTGCTGATAGATCTGGGAGGCCATCTGGCAACAGCCCCGATATACCAGCTGCAAAGGTCTCGTCGTACTTCAACCTAAGCTTAGACAGCTCACTCTCCTTACCCTCAACTACCCTGCCTATCAAGCGCTCTGCCTTGAATGCTTTGTACCTCTTTACCTGCTTTTTGGGGGGTGGCTGTCCCCCCCAGACCAGTTCCGCCCACACAGCTTTGTGGTCGGTATCAAGGTCTACCTCGTCGACGCCGAAGCTTGCCTCCTCCGCCAGCTCGGAAGAGACGCAGATGTAATCCAGTAGATGCCTTCGTCCACCTACATTTTCCTGCCTAGACCACCAATATTTGTCCCCCCGTGGTTGCGAAAACCCACTGAGATTGCGCAACCCCGTGGCAACAAGCATCGCAGCCAGCAACTCACCATTCTCACTCCTAACCCCTCTACCCCTCCCATCTATCTCGCCAAAGAGGCCCACCACTCCCTCCTCCCGCGCTATTCTGGCGGGCCCCAGCTTAGCATTAGCATCACCAACCGTAACCACATGACCTTTGGTGGCGAAGTAGGAGACGGCCGCCTGCCACGCCTCATAGGCTGCAATAGATTCCTCTCGTTGATTTTCTTGGGGGAAGTAGCCGTTGCCGACGAACACATCCGACGCCGTCGCGCTCCCAGACGACAGCCGCACCCACAATTGCTGTGGGTGTGGAACAGGCGCCTGTACAATGGTAGCGCACGGTGCCAGATAGTTGGCCACCAACGTCAAGACTCCCCCCAAGAGACGCGAGCCCGCACCAGTTGCAGCCGCTTTGCCGAGGACTGCGAAGCCGTCGACTTGGAGCTTCTCCACCTTCTGCGACGATAGGTTGTGCTCCTGGACTCCGACGATCACCCAGCCTCGCTCCTTGTAGTGCTCCGGCCATTCCCCAAAGCCTGGGCTATCCGCACCCACTTTGCCTTGCCAATTATGTGAGGCCACCCTCAGTGGGAAGCCTTTCACAAATTGGGAAGAACGAAGCTGATGCCGATGCCTGCGCTTCGGTTGAGCCCGCCTGGAGCCCTCCGCCACCCTCCACGGCCCATCCTGCACCCTCCGCCCCAGCTCCTCCAGCTCCCGCATCCCGCCCCACTCCGTCAAGGGAGATTCACCGCTTGAGGCTTCGCCCTGGGGCTCGTCGACTTCCACGTCGAGCACCCAGTAGCCAAATCCCTGCTTGCGAAGCTCCCTCTGCATCTCTACATACTGGGCACCTCCCCGTGCAGCCCGCTGCTTCTCTCTTTCCCGGAAAGTCCTACCCGTCGCAACGTGAACCTTTCCCGTGAAGAACTTACGCTCCCGCAGCAGCCGCACCATCTTCTCCGCCTCCTCACAAGACGCACATTTAATTCGCAAATGTCGCCCACTACCTCTGCCCGCGAATTCCACCTCGACTTCCCCGAGACCGAGAATTCGGAGCTCTCGCGCCATGACCACTGTCTGAGAGACATGCGATAGCCCCCATACTATGCAACATCTCTTATCCAGCTCATTTCGTACCTTCCTCCGCCACCTCCTCGGTGGCGGTACCGCTTGCCACACGCCGTGACCAGACCTTTCCGGACGTGACTTCTCTTCCGAGGTTGGGGAGGGTGATCGAGATGCAGCAGGATTGCTGGCTCTACGTGATTCAGGTTCCCCGTCAGGTACGCGAGCACTCGACCACCCCACCTCGGCCGAGTAGCCATCGCCACCCGCAGGCGCACTCCCACGGGGAACGTCTAAACCTGAAGGATTACCGCCTTGACCCATAGGGCCAGCACTAGCGGCCGCGCTCTTCGCATTAGAACCTGACATAAGTGGTATGGGACCCCGGTGCCGCATTGATCGAGTTGTAAACTCGATAAATGAGGACCCAGGTGGGGTTATTTAAAGCTCAACCCTTAAAAAGCATACGTGTACGTATGTATAGGAATACACACAAACACACACCTGCATCCGTAACCAGGCACGAGGCAGACCCGCTGTGCATCATCGAGGTAGGTGTCGTGGCAAACCACCCTGCGTCCGATAAACGCTGCAAGTGAGTCATCTACCGAGAGCACAGAGTGACAGGCCCGTGCACGTGTACCCACCACCCCATAACCCTCCGCCAGAGCAACCCCATGGCATCCGCAGGATGAGCACGAAGAGTGCTGAGAGAGAGGGTGAGCCAGGAGCCCCGCTCCGGTCCGTCGTTACTTTGGTCATTTAGTCGTTTCAAGGCTTGTGGTAAGGTGTAGGGCCTCTCGCCTTCGTACAAACTCCGACCGACAGTAGTTTGGTTGACCATCCTTCGCGGTGACCCTCTGAACACAACCCCCTCCCCCAGTGCCCACCCCTTGTGATTCCAGAGGCCACCCCGAGCCAAGAGCCATGAGTATGATGAGCAACTCACATGAGTTACTCTCAGTAATTGGGACCCGTCTCATAAATAAATGGAACGCTTATCGTGCGCCCCTCATAGGCTCAGCCCGCCCATGTGAAAGCTAGGCCTCGCCCAAAGCAAAGCAAAGCAAAGCAACAACAACAACAACAAAAAAAAAAAAAAAAAAAAAAAAAAAAAAAAAAAAAAGAAAAAAAAAAAAAAGAGAGAGAGAGAGAGAGCGAGAGCGAGGCCGCCGTGGCTCGCCCGCAATCCAGCAGGGTGCACCTCGTCACAACCACTCATCGGCGTGAGCTCATAGCTGTGTGCGACATAGGTACAAGAGCAAGAGGAGAAACAGTGTGCCAGTGTGGATGTGTAGGTGAGGCAGTGCGGTGAGGCAAAGCAGCGATGCCAGTCGAATCCCTGGAGACGGAACCTAGCATCAAAAACATCGTATAAGTCTACCCCAGGCCTCCATCCACCGAGTGGTGAGCTCGATAAAAGAAGACCCGAGTGGGGTTATTTAAAGCTCAACCCTTAAAAAAGCATAAACATGTACGCCGCCAGGAACCAACAATAACATAGCAGCCAGGAACCCAACAACAATAACATAGCAGCCAGGAACCCAACAACAATAACATAGCAGCCAGGAACCCAACAACAATAACATAGCAGCCAGGAACCCAACAACAATAACATAGCAGCCAGGAACCCAACAACAATAACATAGCTTCCGTAACCAGCCTTCAGGAACCCGCCTCAGTTACCCGCCCCCGTAACCAGGTCAGAGACGTGACGTACTATGCATCATTGAGGTGTCGTGGCAAGCCACCCTGCGTCCGATAGAAGCTACAAAAGAGTCATCTACCGAGAACACTAAGTGACAGGCCCTGTCACATGCACCCAACACGTCCCGACCCTCCGCCAGAGCATCCCCATGGCATCCGCAAAGTGAGCACGAGGGAATCTGGGAGAGAGGGTGAGTCAGGAGCCCCGCGTCCAGGCAGTCGCTACTGTGGCAGTTGAGTGATTTCAAGGCTTGTGGAAATGTGTGGAGCCTGTCGCCTTCATTCACACTCATACCGACAGTAGTTTAGTTAACCAACCTGTCCAGTGACCCACTGAGCCCAACCCCCTCCCTCAGATAACCCCCACCCCCCGCACCCCGAGTGATACCAGAGGCCACCCCGAGCCAAGAGCCGTGAGCGTGGTGAGAGAGCTTCTCTCAGTAAAAGGTCCCGTCTCATGAATCAGTGGAGCACTGATTATGTACCCCTCATAACAAGCTGCCAACGGCCCCAACCCCGCCGTGTGGCGGTGGCACCCAACCATGTATTGGTGCCCCCCAAATAATAATAATAATAATAATAATAATAATAGTGCTTCTCTGTCAATGGCTGATGCAAATCTGCACATGCGCCTCCATCGTCTCACCCGTGAGGGGAGTACGAAGAATTGACGATAGGCTCTAATGACACACCCGCAAGGGCAGTTCCAACACTTCCAGACGGACCGATATGTTCAATGAAAATACTGGTCCAGATCTGGAGTATGTTCAATGAAAATACTGGTGGCACCGACGGGAATCGAACTGGCGACAGGGCCCAGATGGTAGAACTTGACCACTGGGCTATCACTGTGTCCAATAATAATAATAATAATAATAATAATAATAATAATAAAAGTCATATTAATATGTATTAAAAAAGCCGGTTAAGTGTAGTAATAATTAAAAAAAGTTAAGCGTATAAAAAAAGTTGAAAGTATTAATATTATTGCTGTTGACATTCAAGACAACAAAAAAAATTAATTTTTCTGTTTTGGTTGGAATTTCAGTTTTGGTTGGAATTTTGATTTTGGGTGAAAATTTGAATTTTTCAAATTAACGGCTATATTCGTCCGCAAAATATCGTAAATTTTCGCGAAATGTTACCGTTAAATTTGAAAATTTAAATTTTTGTCACAAAAATGAAAAACTGTCACAAAAATGAAAATCTGACACAAAAATGAAAAACTAATTTTTGTTGTTGTCTTGAATGTCAACAGCAATAATATAAAAGTTCACTGGTGACGTAAAAAAAATCAGTAGTAAAGGTATTAATATTAAAGAAGTTATGTATATAAAAAGTTTAACTTTTTTATTAAAGATAGAACATTTTTATTATATTAATATAAGACAGAACTTTTTCATATAGTAAGATAGAACTTTTTTATAAAAAAGAAAAAAATTTACAAGAGTTTGCGTGTTAACTTGAATGTCGCCGATTATAAGTTGAATCTATCACACCTCGGCTCTGCCGGACCCGAAATCCGCCAGGCTTAATATTATTAATATTAATAACAAAATCTGCATTTTTATTGGCAACGGCTTGTCTCAAACAATTTCATTCACTAGGGCTTGACAATAAAGCGCGATGGGTTAACACCTCCAGTAATCGCAGGCATGTCCAGGCAGGCACCCTAGTACCCGGGTTGGGATTGTCAGAAGAGAAACAGAGAGCGATCAAAGGAATCAATGCTTCGATGCTTTTGGGTGGTCCAGATGACTTGCTTTCAGCCTGCAGGGTATTGCATTGTCGAAGAAGAGTCAACAGGGGAGCCCATCCTAAAAACTTGAGGAGCGCTTGGAATCTGAGCAAGATGCTGTGTAATTCCTGAGGAGAGGGAAATCCTCCTGCGACTAAAATGCATGCCAGAAGCGGTGAATGTTTGGCATTGTCATGCACCTCAGAGAATCTGGCTGCTGTTAACAGATTAGGTTTGGTTTTCGATTCGCAGCTGGTGCCGTTTGAGACCAGAGCCGCTTTTTTGCGTTTGTGATAACCACGAGTCCTTGGGGGTGAAGCTTCTACTTCAATGGCTTTCCTGCTGGTCGTACTTGCGACTACAGCCTTCTGCTCTGCAATGATCTCTCCCAAACAGGTGCTGTAATACTGGTCCAGCAGACGCAAGACATGACGTTTCCCCAACGCGGCAGCCTCATGTTCGCAGACCTGTGCGATGTCCATATGCCGCGCCATAAACACCATTTTGTCCAGCACTGCCGCTGCCTGCTGGGTTTGTGTGACGGGTCCTGCTTGCAAGTGCAAGCTTTCTCTGGAAGACGAAAAGACTCGAGCCAACTGGAAGCTCTTCAAGGCAAGGTTGCCGCACACATCATGGATGTGCAGGTTTTGGTGCCAGTGCGCGATGGCTCTGTCTAGTGGGGCCATCGCCATGGTTGCTAGCTTCGAGAAAGGGCCATGTCTTCGAGTGGAAATCAGGTCTCGAGACAAAGGCTCGGTCGATGCCAGCTCCCCAACCGAGACATTTCCTGCCATTTCCACCGGCTCATCCTCGCGCGCTTTGATAAAGATGTCCCCGTACGGAAAAGGCAGGCGATCGCTTGGAACGCCCTCGACCTTGAACAGCACCTCGTGCTGCCTGGAAATGATCAAAGGCCAGTACCCTTTGCAATCCAACTCGATCTTGTAGATCTCTTCCAAGGGAGGCAGCAAACAAGGAGACACCAAGTTCAACGGCTTGGGTCCCTGCTCGGAGCGAAGCCAACACTTAACAGGCACTCGCAGAGCACTTCGAGAGTTCACATCCCTGACTGACAACGCTCGATTTTCAACTGCCAGAGTATACCTACCGATTCATTCAAAACACACGACATTAATGAAGAACAGTCAAAAATGATCACTACTACTACTACTACTACTCCTAAGAACAATAGAAGTAGTAGTGGTGGTGGTAGTAGTAGTAGTAGTAGTAGTAGTAGTAGTAGTAGTAGTAGTAGTAGTAGTAGTGCTTCTCAGTCAATGGCGAATGCATTTCTGCACATGTGCCTCCATCGTCTCACCCGCGAGGGGAGTACGAAGATTTGACGATAGGCTCTACTGACACCCCCGCAAGGCAGCTCCAAGCCTTCCAGACAGACCAATACTTTCAAAGAAAATATCCTTTGAAAATACTGGCACCGACGGGAATCGAACTGGCGATAGGCCCCAGATGGTAGACCTTAACCATTGGGCTATCGCGGTGCCACTAGTAGTAGTAGTAATAACAATAATAATAATAGTAGTAGTAGTAATAATAATAATAATAATAGTAGTAGTAGTAATAATAATAATAATAATAATAATAGTGCTTCTCTGTCAATGGCTGATGCATTTCTGCACATGCGCCTCCATCGTCTCACCCGTGAGGGGAGTACGAAGAATTGACGATAAGCTCTAATGACACCCCCGCAAGGGCAGTTCCAACACTTCCAGACGGGCCGGTATGTTCAATGAAAATACTGGTCCAGACGGATCGTTACGTTCAATGAAAATACTGGTGGCACCGACGGGAATCGAACTGGCGACAGGGCCCAGATGGTAGAACTTGACCACTGGGCTATCACGGTGTCAATAATAATAATAATAATAATAATAATAATAATAATAATAGTGCTTCTCTGTCAATGGCTGATGCATTTCTGCACATGCGCCTCCATCGTCTCACCCGTGAGGGGAGTACGAAGAATTGACGATAAGCTCTAATGACACCCCCGCAAGGGCAGTTCCAACACTTCCAGACGGGCCGGTATGTTCAATGAAAATACTGGTCCAGAAATAGACAGGTATGTTCAATGAAAATACTGGTGGCACCGACGGGAATCGAACTGGCGACAGGGCCCAGATGGTAGAACTTGACCACTGGGCTATCACGGTGTCCATAATAATAATAATAATAATAATAATAGTGCTTCTCTGTCAATGGCTGATGCATTTCTGCACATGCGCCTCCATCGTCTCACCCGTGAGGGGAGTACGAAGAATTGACGATAAGCTCTAATGACACCCCCGCAAGGGCAGTTCCAACACTTCCGACGGGCCGGTATGTTCAATGAAAATACTGGTCCAGACGGATCGGTATGTTCAATGAAAATACTGGTGGCACCGACGGGAATCGAACTGGCGACAGGGCCCAGATGGTAGAACTTGACCACTGGGCTATCACGGTGTCCATAATAATAATAATAATAATAATAATAATAATAATAATAATAATAATAATAATAATAGTGCTTCTCTGTCAATGGCTGATGCATTTCTGCACATGCGCCTCCATCGTCTCACCCGTGAGGGGAGTACGAAGAATTGACGATAAGCTCTAATGACACCCCCGCAAGGGCAGTTCCAACACTTCCAGACGGGCCGGTATGTTCAATGAAAATACTGGTCCAGAAATAGACCGGTATGTTCAATGAAAATACTGGTGGCACCGACGGGAATCGAACTGGCGACAGGGCCCAGATGGTAGAACTTGACCACTGGGCTATCACGGTGTCCAAATAATAATAATAATAATAATAATAATAATAATAATAATAATGATAACTAGGGGCTGCGCCAACACCTGAAAGGATGGTTTGCGGTGCGCTTCCCCCCCCCCCCCCCCCCCCACCCCTCGGGCTGGGGTTCCCAGGAAGAGGCCCCCCGGACCCCCCCTTCCCCGTCGACAGGGTTCAATTGCCGGAGGTACCAGCAGAACGCAAGTGTAAGCTCTGGTGGCACAAAAACCTAAAATATCCCGCCAACAAAATTTTTTATCTCCGAAGAGAGCGCACCTATACACCAAACATCACCCTCAAACTCCCTCGGGTGTGCGCAAACGGCGCCTGGTGGCGCAAAAACCTCACTTCCCGGTGTGTAGGCCACCCGGCGCCACAATTTTTATATTTTCGAAGAGAGCTCATCAAGAAGTGTCAGATACACTAAATATCAGCCGCTAACTCCCTCTGGTGTGCGCAAACGGCGCCTGGTGGCACAAGACCTCAACTTTCTGGTGTGGGTGCCACCCGCTACCAAAACGTGTACGTACAATTGCCGGGCTGGGGTTCCCAGGGGGAGGGCCTCCCGAACCCCCCCTGCCCCGTCGACAGAGTACGTTCAATTGCCGGAGGCACCGGCAAGTACTGCTAAAAAACAAGGAAATTTGGCATTCAGGACACTCCCCTAACGCAAATATTTGCGTGAATTCCAGAAAAACTATACCAGCATCAACATCGAGTCTGCTGCTAACCGCCCTGCCAATATGAGCTCCCAAATCCTCCTGGTTCCCACAAATCATGATTTATTCCGATGGGAGAGCAGAAAATAGGCTAGGCTTAAAAAAACAAGGAATTTTGGCATTCAGGACACTCCCATAACGCAAATATTTGCGTGAATTCCAAAAAATTATACCAGCATCAAGATCGAGTCCGGGGCTAGCCACCCTGTCAATATGAGCTCCCAAATCTTCCTGGTTCACACAAACCACGATTTATTCCGACGAAGGTGCAAAAAAAGGCTAAAAAAAACAGGAATTTTGGCATTCAGGACACTGCCCTAGCGCAAATATTTACGTGAATTCCAAAGAATTTATATCAGCATCAAGATCGAGTCCGGGGCTAGCCACCCTGCCAATATGAGCTCCCAACTCTTCCTAGTTCACACAAACCATGATTTATTCCGACAGGGGTGCGAAAAAAACAATGAATTTTGGCATTCAGGACACTCCCCTAACGCAAATATTTGCGTGAATTCCAAAAAATTATATCAGCATCAAGATCGAGTCTGGGGCTAACCACCCTGCAAATATGAGCTCCCAACTCCTCCTCGTTCCGACAAACCATGATTTATTCCGACAGGGGTGCCGAAATGCGGGGTTGGGGGTACACAATTTTCATTTTCCCCTCCCCCCAAACCCCCCACCCCCTTCTCCAACACCTTTCAGGGATAATAATAATAATGACTAGGGGCTGCGCCAACACCTGAAAAGATGGTTTGTGGTGCGCTTCGCGCACATACCCCCCCCCCCCCCCCCCCCTCCTCCCAAGGTCGCTTTTCCTCTCATTCTCACATGCACAGCTTTTACAGCCTCGGAGCAATCTCGGCCATTCATTTTGGCACTACTTTGTCATTACATTCGAATTTCATAACTTCAACTATATCCCTAAAAAAGAGCTCGTGACAAGCTTGAGAAAACACAAAGAATCAGCCTCTAAGCCCTCTGGCACAACTCTTAGAGCCTTGGAGCATTCTCAGCCATTCATTTTGGCACTACTTTGCCAAAACCTTCGTAAATCTCTTTTTCAACTGGTTCACTACCAAGAGCGCATCACGAGGTTGTGAAAACCAAAAAATCAGCCTCTCAACCCTTCTGGCACAACTTTGGGAGCCTTGGAGCATTCTCAGCCATTCATTTTGGTGCCGGCTGATTCGCTTCGGGTACGTACAATGGCCGGCTGGGTCGTGGGGAGGGCCCCCTGGACCCCCCCTTTCCACAGTCGACAGGGTACGTTCAATTGCAGAAGGTAACAGGCATAAACCCTTCTGGAACAACTCTTAGAGCCTTGGAGCATTCTCAGCCATTCATTTTGGTGCCGGCTAATTCGCGTCGGGTACGTACCATTGCAGGGCAAGGGTTCCCGGGGGTAGGGTCCCCCGAACCCCCCCTTCCCCGTCGACAGGGTACGTTCAATTGCCGAAGGTACCGGCAAGTACTCCCAAAGAAACAAGGAATTTCGGCGTTCAGGACACTAGCGTAAATATTTGTGTGAAGTCCAAAAAAATTATATCAGCATCAACATCGAGTCTGGGGCTAGCAACCCTGTCAATATGAGCTCCCAACTCTTCCTGGTTCCCACAAGCCATGATTTATTCCGACGAGGGTGCAGAAAATAGGCTTAAAAAAATATATATAAAAATATTAAAAAAAACAAGGAATATTCGCATTCAGGGCACTCCTCTAACGCAAATATTTGCGTGAATTCCAAAGAAATTATATCAGCATCAAGATCGAGTCTGGGGCTAGCCACCCTGTGAATATGAGCTCCCAATTCCTCCTGATTTCCACAAACCATGATTTATTCCGACAGGGGTGCGAAAAAAAAACCAAGGAATTTTGGCATTCAGGACACTCCCCTAACGCAAATATTTGCGTGAATTCCAAAAAATTATATCAGCATCAACATCGAGTCTGGGGCTAGCCACCCTGCAAATATGAGATCCCAACTCCTCCTGGTTCCCACAAACCATGACTTATTCCGACAGGGGTGCGAAAATGTGGGGGGGATGGGGGGGTGGGGGGGGGGGGTACACAATTTCCATTTTACCCCTCCCCCTAAACCCCTACTCCCAACACTTTGCAGGGATAGTAATAAAAATAATAATAATAATAATAATAATAATAATAATAATAATAATAATAATAATAGTGCTTCTCTGTCAATGGCTGATGCAAATCTGCACATGCGCCTCCATCGTCTCACCCGTGAGGGGAGTACGAAGACTTGACGATAGGCTCTAATGACACCCCCGCAAGGGCAGTTCCAACACTTCCAGACGGACCGGTATGTTCAATGAAAATACTGGTGGTACCGACGGGAATCGAACTGGCGACAGGGCCCAGATGGTAGAACTTGACCACTGGGCTATCACGGTGTCCAATAATAATAATAATTATAGTAATAATAATAATAATATTGTTTCTCTAAGGCGTACTGATGCAGCTGCATGGCACGATCCGTGTCCGGACATAAGCCTCCAATACCCTTGTTCGAGGTCCTCCAATCCCCCTTTGCTGGCCAGTCTCTCGACTGGTAAGCAAGGCCACCGATGGAGCTCCTGAGGGCAAGACCGCACTAAGCCAAGGTTACTCCGCAGTTCCAGTAACCTCTTGCAAAACGTCGCCGAATGTGCAAGTGCATACACCAAGCATGGCGGCTAGAACTGCTTCAAAACCCCATCCATAACAATTTGGCAGACAACTGGGTCCTGGGCTACCAACCAGCATGGCGGAGTTAAAGATCTTTTATGAGGCCTCAACGATCCTCCTCCCCAGCATACTACCGAATGGTTATGGATTGGCATCACAGTTTAACGCCGTAAGGCCATTGGGCTGAATAATAATAATAATAATAATAATAATAATAATAGTGTGTATCTCCTGCCAATTGCTGAGCCAAAAGGCCATGTGCATCCAATCCTCCATTCCATAAGGAAAGTCTCCACACCAATCGGTGGAATAAAGGAAGTGACGGCAAAGAACATTACTCTAGGAGCTTTATACCAATCAGCCCATGGAAAGGACCGATGGCCTATGTACTCCCTAAATAATAATAATAATAATAATAATAATAATAATAATAATAATAATAATAATAATAGTGCTTCTCTGTCAATGGCTGATGCATCTCTGCACATGCGCCTCCATCGTCTCACCCGTGAGGGGAGTACGAAGAATTGACGATAGGCTCTAATGACACCCCCGCAAGGGCAGTTCCAACACTTCCAGACGGACCGGTATGTTCAATGAAAATACTGGTCCAGATCTGGAGTATGTTCAATGAAAATACTGGTGGCACCGACGGGAATCGAACTGGCGACAGGGCCCAGATGGTAGAACTTGACCACTGGGCTATCACGGTGTCCAATAATAATAATAATAATAATAATAATAATAATAATAATAATAATAATAATAATAATAATAATAGTAATAATAACTAGGGGCTGCGCCAACACCTGAAAGGATGGTTTGCCGAAGCGCACCCCCCCCCCCCTCCTCTTCCCGTCGACAGGGTACGTTCACTTGCCGGAGGCACCAGCAGAACGCAAGTGTAAGCTCTGGTGGCACAAAAACCTAAAATCTCTGGTTTTGTGCCACCAAAACTTTATCTCCGAAGAGAGCGCACCGAGAGGTGTCGGGTACACCAAACATCACCCTCAAACTCCCTCTGGTGTGCGCAAACTGCGCCTGGTGGCGCAAAAACCTCAACTTCCCGGTGTGTAGGCCACCCGGCGCCACAATTTTTATATTTTCGAAGAGAGCTCAGAAGTGTCAGATACACCAAATATCAGCCGCTAACTCCCTCTGGTGTGCGCAAATGGCGCCTGGTGGCACAAGACCTCAACTTTCTGGTGTGGGTGCCACCCGCGACCAAAACGTGTACGTAGAATTGCCGGGCTGGGGTTCCCGGGGGGAGAGCCCCCCGGACCCCCCCCCCCTTGCCCCGTCGACAGGGTACGTTCAATTGCCGGAGGGCGCCTGGTGGCAAAAAAACCTCAATTTTCTGGTTTGGGTGCCACCCGCTACCAAAATGTGTACGTACAATTGCCGGGCTGGGGTTCCCGCCCTCCCCCGGACCCCTGCCCCGTCGACAGAGTACGTTCAATTGCCGGAGGCACCGGCAAGTACTGCTAAAAAACAAGGAAATTTGGCATTCAGGACACTCTCACGCAAATATTTGCGTGAATTCCAGAAAAAACTATATCAGCATCAACATGGAGTCTGCTGCTAACCGCCCTGCCAATATGAGCTCCCAAATCCTCCTGGTTCCCACAAACCATGATTTATTCCGATGGGAGAGCAGAAAATAGGCTTAAAAAAACAAGGAATTTTGGCATTCAGGACACTCCCCTAACGCAAATATTTGCGTGAATTCCAAAAAATCATACCAGCATCAAGATCGAGTCTGGGGCTACCACCCTGGCAACATGAGCCCAACTCCTCCTGGTTCACACAAACCACGATTACTCCGACGAGGGTGCAGAAAATAGGCTAACAAAAACAAGGAATTTTGGCATTCAGGACACTGCTCTAACGCGAATATTTGCGTGAATTCCAAAGAATTTATATCAGCATCAAGATCGAGTCTGAGGCTAGCCACCCTGCCAATATGAGCTCCCAACTCTTCCTAGTTCACACAAACCATGATTTATTCGGACAGGGGTGCGAAAAAAAACAATGAATTTTGGCATTCAGGACACTCCCCTAACGCAAATATTTGCGTGAATTCCGAAAAAATCATATCAGCATCAACATCGAGTCTGGGGCTAGCCACCCTGCAAATATGAGCTCCCAACTCCTCCTCGTTCCGACAAACCATGATTTATTCCGACAGGGGGGTGGGGGGGGGGGAGTACACAATTTTCATTTCCCCCCTCCACCCAAACCCCCCACCCCCTACTCCCAACACCTTTCAGAGATAATAATAATAATAATAATAATAATAATAATAATAATAATAATAATAATAATAATAATAATCATAGTGCTTCTCTGTCAATGGCTGATGCATTTCTGCACATGCGCCTCCATCGTCTCACCCGTGAGGGGAGTACGAAGAATTGACGATAGGCTCTAATGACACCCCCGCAAGGGCAGTTCCAACACTTCCAGACGGACCGGTATGTTCAATGAAAATACTGGTCCAGACGGACCGGTATGTTCAATGAAAATACTGGTCCAGACGGACCGGTATGTTCAATGAAAATACTGGTGGCACCGACGGGAATCGAACTGGCGACAGGGCCCAGATGGTAGAACTTGACCACTGGGCTATCACGGTGTCCATAATAATAATAATAATAATAATAATAGTGTATCTCCTGCCAATTGCTGAGCCAAAAGGCCATGTGCATCCAGTCCTCCATTCCATAAGGAAAGTCTCCACACCAATCGGTGGAATAAAGGAAGTGACGGCATAGAACATTACTTTAGGAGCTTTATACCAATCAGCCCATGGAAAGGACCGATGGCCTATGTACTCCCTAATAATAATAAGAATAATAATAATAATAATAATAATAATAATAATAGTGCTTCTCTGTCAATGGCTGATGCATTTCTGCACATGCGCCTCCATCGTCTCACCCGTGAGGGGAGTACGAAGAATTGACGATATGCTCTAATGACACCCCCGCAAGGGCAGTTCCAACACTTCCAGACGGACCGGTATGTTCAATGAAAATACTGGTGGCACCGACTGGAATCGAACTGGCGACAGGGCCCAGATGGTAGAACTTGACCACTGGGCTATCACGGTGTCCAATAATAATAATAATAATAATAATAATAATAATAATAATACTATATCTGAGGCGTACTGATGCAGCTAATGGCATATCCTCAACGGACATAAGCCTCCAATACCCTTGTTCGAGGTCCTCCACCCCCCCGTGTCAGTCTCTCGCCTGATGATCGGGGCCACCGATGGAGCTCCTGAGGGCAAGACTGCACTAAGCCGAGGTTATTCCGCAGTCCCAGCAACCTCTTGCAAGACGTCACCGAATGTGCAAGTGCATACACCAAGCGCGGTTGCTAGAGCTGCCTCGAAACCCCACCCATAACAATCTGGTGTCTGCTGGGTCCTGGGCTATCAACCAGTATATGCGGAGTTTAAGATCTTTTACGCGCGCAACGACCCTCCTCCCCAGCATCTACCACCAAAGGGTTATGAGTTGGCGTCACAGTTTAACGCCTTGAGGCCATTGGGCTGGAACTCTGTTTAGCAAGTGTGACTAGGTTTTTTCATCGGGATTTCCCTCAAATATGTCACAGTCAACACTCCAAGGCAGATTTACTATATCTGAGGCGTACTGATGCAGCAAACGGCATATCCTCAACGGACATAAGCCTCCAATACCCTTGTTCGAGGTCCTCCACCCCCCCGTGTCAGTCTCTCGCCTGATGATCGGGGCCACCGATGGAGCTCCTGAGGGCAAGACTGCACTAAGCCGAGGTTATTCCGCAGTCCCAGCAACCTCTTGCAAGACGTCACCGAATGTGCAAGTGCATACACCAAGCGCGGTTGCTAGAGCTGCCTCGAAACCCCACCCATAACAATCTGGTGTCTGCTGGGTCCTGGGCTATCAACCAGCATATGCGGAGTTTAAGATCTTTTACGCGCGCAACGACCCTCCTCCCCAGCATCTACCACCAAAGGGTTATGAGTTGGCGTCACAGTTTAACGCCTTGAGGCCATTGGGCTGAATAATAATAATAATAATAATAATAATAACCATGATAATGATGATCATGATAAGTAAGCGAGTAAGTAAGCAAGCAAGCAAGTGAGTAAGTGAGTGAGTGAGTAAGTAAGTAAGTAAGTAAGTAAGTAAGTAAGTAAGTAATAAGTATTGTATGCATGTATGCATATATATATATATATATATATGTATGTATGTATATATGTATATATTCTCAGACAGCCATGTGCGCCCATCCTTCCTGACACTGAAGGTGAGATTTTCCGTCGATGAGGGGAGAAGGAAGTCGCAGAAATACTGCTACTACTACTACTACTACTACTACTACTACTACTACTACTACTACTACTACTACGACTACTACTACGACTACGACTACGACTACTACTACGACTACTACTACTACTACCACTACTACTACTACTTCTACTACTACAGTCAATAGAAAGCAGGAAAAAAGAAGCAACCAAAGAGGAAAGAGTGAGGCTTACATATGGCGCAAAGCTTGGAGGTGATAACGATTATCACTGGTGTTGAGTGGGAATCGAGGGAACAGGGAGCAGATGAGGGCCGCAATTGACTCGCAGGAGTTGCTCAGGCTGCATCGGCAGCCTCCCAAGAACAGAAAGCCGATGGCCATATGGGTCGCCATGTGGTGGCCGTAGGTGATCTTTGGATCGCGTGTGCATCTGATAGCACGCAGCAGTTGGAAAGTGGGCAAGTCACCAGTCCCAGCCATCACCAACGCGAGACTCAAGGCGCACAGGCACAGACAGTTGTCAAGAGTGGATCTGTCCAGTCGCGCGTGATCAGTACCCCGCAGAGCTCCCTTGCGCCGCCTGACATCGCACAGCGACGTGACATAGAAGCGTAGCACTTCCGCGGTACGTTTGTCGGAAGAGCCTGCGAAGCGAAGCCCCAAAGCCAAGCAAGCTCCTGCCACGACGTTGCAGTAGCTTTGGCGCATGAGCTCAAAGTCCAAGAACGTTTCAGAGCCATCGTCCACCGAAGGGCTTGCCGAAGGTGGACTTTCCTCTACTTTCTCTTTCGTTTCCAAGGACTTGATATCGCGATCAACAGACGGATTTTCGTTTGTTGCAGGAGGCAGAAACAAGCGGGCATTTTTGAGGAGTAAAGGCGAGAGGTGAGACTCAACCCAAACCCAAGTCGGTGCGACCGCATCCCAGAGAATCAAGCCTTGCGAGAGAACTCGAAGGAGAAGAAAGTCAGGTCGCACATAGTCCAAGAGAAATGCCGTGTCGGGAATTCTCAGCCTGGCTGCCACAGAGGCGTTGTTGGACTTCATGAACATCATGCCAAGAGCTAGTGTTGCACCTGGAGCTGTGAGATCGAGGTTTACATACTCGCCTTCTCGGATGCGACTGGATTCTGCAGTCTGTCTCTGGATGGCAGGTTCATCAAACAACCCGCCATGCGCCGATCTTTGGGGATCACCCATCATGCCGAAACTGCGGTTTTCGGACGATGCTGTGCCAAGCCTTCCTCCGTCGATGAAAGCTGCAAGCTGGTCCTCCAGGCGCAGGTCACTCAATCCCGCTGTGTCCTTGCCTCTGCCCAGGACCACCAGACCGAGGGACAGGCCCGCCGCTAAACTGTACCCTTCTCGGTCTGTATCTTTATCCGACATGGTGCGCTTACTGATTTCCATCAACAACACCTCAGTCATTAACCGATGCGCGCTGCCTTGATACAACAAACCCAAGCCTATGAGTGCAGACGTTTGTATCAAAGAGGGGATTTCCATCTCTTGGAAGCCAGGGGGAAGCAGTGCAGGGTGATGCAGGCAGAGCATGGTAGAAACGGTCGGGTCCATTGAGCCTCGCCGTGCAGCTGAGATCCCAAGCAGAACACCCATCGTTGTAGGCTCGTGTTTCTTGGACAAATACCTGAACAAGCAAAAAGGCGCTTGGTAAGATTTTTAAGCGATGGAACATACCTGTAGAAGTCAGGGGGTTTCAGCGAATTCAAGTGTCCCTGAAGTCCCAGCCCAAAAAGAAAGCCGGCATGAGAAAATGTGAGCTCGGCAGGTTGGTTATACAATATCCAGTATCGAGATATTTGGCTTTGACCAGGGGCCACACGCAGCCCGCTGGCGACGCCATTGTGGAACTGGGGCCAATCCATGAAGTTGGCAGGAAATTCACTCAGATCTATCTCAATATCGTGGTTCTTTGGTGGGACTCGTCCGTTGAGGTTGAAACCCGGAATCGGCAGCCCTTCCGTCAGAATCGGGTTGATGGAAGCCAGGGTGAACATGCCTCGACCCACTGGAAGACCCAGCGCCCTGACTGCCAAGTACCTGCACGTGGGATAAATAATCAGCTAAGACAACAGCAAAACAGAAGTACGTACTGAAGTCGCTTTTGCTGCTTTGCTGTGAGAAGGTTGACGTCGTGCTCGGTCTCTGCGAGCACGGCTTTGCTGAGGGCGACACACAAAAGGCGATCAGATCGCAACAGGCGAGTAGCTTCGCGCAGGCGGAGGTCTTCTGGGAACACCCAGGCGTTTTGCTCCTGGACCAGCAGAGTCCCGTCCGAAGCCCCGGAGCCCTGCTTGTCGACCTCCTACACGATATGCAGCACCACAGCAGGTGCACAGCCCAGTCAATATGCCACTTTGCAAGAACGGCGAACCGAGGACAGAGGGAGTTGTGTGTAAAAGGGGGGGGGGGCCCCAGCAAAAACCACCAAAGTATATGATGAATGTTGGACGGGACGACAAAATGATGAGAAAGGAAGGATGCGACGGCGCAGAGTGATCTTAGGGTCAGCTTGCAGTTCTGGTTATGCAGAGCGGCAATGACATGGAAACAAGTGTGCTTTGCGAGTCCCGTGCAAACAAACAACATGAAATATTGTTTTAAGGAGGAACATGGCACAGAGCTAATAGAGATCGAGCTCTCCTAGTCGAGATAATAAATCATCAATACAAATCTGAATCCGACCTAGGAAAAGACAAATAGACGCGATGAAATTTTCTCAGTGATCCTTTGATAATTTTCTCAGTGAACAGCACGTTTGAAAAGAAGCAAGAAACTTACGTCGTCGCCAGATAATGCGATGTTGTTTCCATGCTTGGCTTCCAAGCGATCGTTGAGGGACATGGATGAAGCCAGCGACCCGTCTCCTTTGGCCATCCACTCCACTGCTCGTCCAGGAGTGCGGTCCCAGTAAGGTGGCGGCGTCTGGTGCTCAGCGATCCAGGCCATGTCTTCGCGGGCAAGCAAGCGATAGACTTCAGGCGACGCATCCCTGATCACAAATAGGCAAATGTACTCTCGTCCAGTGAATAAAAAGAGAAAACAGCAAGGCTGAGCACCGTGGGGGATCGGCTCGTAAGCGATTGAGAACTTCCAACAAGGGCCATGCCACACCAAGTGGCAGCCTGCCTACGTCCGCAAGACCAAAACCTTCGGCAGTCATCGCATCGACCAACTGAATGCAAGTGCTGCCAGCCGCGCCCGGCTCAGTATTTTCCGCTGGGCCAGGACGAGCGGGGATAGGTTTGGTGGTTGGCTTGGGGCTGGAGGAGTGCCAGGCCGACGGCGAGAACAACGGGAACGCGTTTTGGCGCGCTTCTAGTTGCACGCGCGGCCTGCCAGCACTCTGCTTGCCTGAAGAGGGCTCGTCCGCAGACCTCTTCAAGTAAGGCATCAGCGGGGACTGGAAGCCCAAGGGCGAAGCGGCAGGCAGCGTGGGTGGGAACATGGGCACACCCAGCCGCTTGGAGCCGGGCCGCCCGGCTTGGCGAGGCGTCCTGTCCGGCCGGTCCAGCGAGGAGGGAACGGCCAGGGCAGCAGCAGGCTCTGCGGGTTGCAGCGCGGTGCTTTTGGAAGCAGAAAGAACCTCCAAAAACTTCCCGACGCAATGGCCAAAGGGAAATATGGGAGGGAAGGGAAGTTCAACGGATTCGCCTGAAAAAATATATATTGTGCAGGGAGAGATTCACACAACTGACGACTTACCTCCGTTGTCGCAGGTCAGGGAATCCGCTACCCAGGAGTACACGTCAAAGATTTCGAACGACTCTGCTTGCGAGTCATTCACGTTCTCCACCTCAGCTTCACCAGGTTTGCCCTTGCCCTTGCCCTTGCCTGTCACCTAACAGTTACCTGTGAGAAAAGAGTGTGAGTAGGTACTTCAACCTTGCGGCGCCTTGCAGCCGCTCCGTCCTGCATGGCCGACGCTGAGCCTACGTGAAACGTTTCGCTTCCCACAACGGTGTCGAGCAAGACTGGGCCCAGGTCCCGCCAATAGTGGTCCTCGTACTGCGGCAGACGCAACTGTTTGGCCTGCAAAGGCAACATCAATCTTGCACAAGCATTCGACAGAAAGGCCAGACCATTGTGTGATTGAGGATGCCAAGGGGAAGCAACCAAGCGTGCTCAAGCGTGTTCAGCTTGAAGCATTCGTACCTAAGACCACACCAGAAGCACACTGTTCCATTCTAAAGCTTGTGAAGTAGAACTTACAGCATGTGGAGCGTTTCTAGCAGGCGCGTTGCTTCCTGCTGCGCCAGCACGAGCTTGGAGCTCTCCGGAGCCTGGTCTTGCACCACCTTGGGACCAGTTTTGCGGCGCTTCCCAGGAGGCGAGTACGAGGTGGGAGAGGGCGAGAAAGGCTGAGTGGCGCTGCTTGCCCATGCGGCTTCCAGCTCCGTAGCCAGCGCGGCGGGCCCAGCTAATCGACAACTGGCGACGTGTCGGTGGTAATCGCTTTGGAGCAGCTGCAGCCAGGCGGAATCACCCACCGGCAAATCACTTGCCGCGTCTGCTGACCCTTCCGATGTAGCCTTTTCCTCTGTGGGGTCCATCTGGCCTGAAATCGCTTGTATGCAGAGTTCAGCAAAAGTTCTCCACTCGGTGACTGGGGCAGATTGTCCCTGCTGGGAGCAATCGTGGAAACGCAAAAGCTGTATCCGCAACCACTGTAGCAGCTTGGGAGGAGATTTTGCCGACAGCAACGCGCGCAGACAGGCAATCACGAGTGGGGAACGAAAGGATTCCGGTAACGTAGCTCGTAGCATCCGATCATCGCCAGTGACCAGAGTGACAGAACCACCAACCACATCTTTCAAATCAACGATTTCTGCGTCAAAGGCACCTGCTTGCCATACAAACCAAGATGGGAAAAGGTAACAAGGCGGTGAGGTTGACCTTCTTCAAAAGATTCATCTGCGATGTCGTCTGTGGTTTTCGGTGTAGTTGAAGGAGCGAATGGTGAACCGAATGTTTCTCTGGCAGGAATAGGGCTCAGATTCAGAGGAGGTGAGTTTATGACACTTTCAGAAAAAAGCGATTTTTCTCCTTCCACAGGATCCATTCTATCAGCTTCAAGTTTCGGAGACACAGGCAGGATATTCAACGCGACGGTAGAAATCCGCTCCGACCCAGAGTACAGTGCCAGCCGCCCATCCATTTCGAGCACCTGGCAAGAAAAGGAAAATGAAGGGCCAGAAAAGTCAAGCGGCAAGATATGATACCAACATGTCATAATTGAAGGGCTCGAGGGACGCAGGGCCTTCGTGTCCTGCAACTCCAGCCCCTCTGCCTGGAGGCTGGCTTGAAGTTGTTGCGGTGATGGCCCGGAAGTTCAACAGGTTGTTCCAACAAGAACGGATCGGAACAGCAGCTTTCACTTTCAGCTCAAACGCAGGGACTAAACACACGAAAGGTAAAACGAATGGCTAAACAGAGAGAGAGAGAGAGAGAGAGAGAGAGAGAGCTCAGACCAAGAGAGAGTTGTGATTCATGCGGTCGGAGTCGAAACACCACCAGATGGCAATTCGAAGCCTAAAGTACATTCAAAAAATGAAAGCAAAAACACACGCACACACACACACACATAAATAAACACAAATACAAGCACACAAATAAATAAATAAATAAATAAATAAATAAATAAATAAATAAATAAATAAATAAATAAATAAATAAATAAACGGAGAAAGAAAGAAGAAAGAAAGAAAGAAAGAAAGAAAGAAAGAAAGAAAGAAAGAAAACTGTGCACACCATCTTATATTATCTTCAATTACCTCAAATATGCAAATCAAGGGAATATGATTCTTCTCGCAGGCCAGAAACACGGAGGAACACTGTGGCGAGACGAAGTCCTGGCGCCACACACACTCAAGGAACAGCTCGCTGTGTATGCGATGCGGCAGATCTTCTCCGCTGTGTGTCGAGTCTGGGCTACCCTGCAGGGAAGTAGTTCGGGCTGGGCTGTCGTGGGCACTGAGCGTAGTCAAGTCGGGAGGGTCGCCAGCCGCGGCGTCTCCGTGCTGCAGACCCATCTGCAAGCGCTTCGCCACTTCCGAGCGTGACTGGCGGATGATGTAAAGAGAGTGCCTGAGCTTGGTGCAGTGGTAAGTCAGCAGCAAGGGCAAGTGAGGCGATGTAAAGACCACACCTATCAAGAACAAGTCATGAGTGGAGGAGAAGGTCAAGCGGTGTGTCGTACGGATGGCCGGGTCGGTGACGAAGTCGCTGAGCACATCAGTTGGGCGCGTGCTCGCAGCGGCCTCCTCCGCATCGAACAAGGCCAACGGCTTCAGCTCTTCCAAAGGATGCAGCAGACTGAAGAGACGGGGCGGCACTTCGCCGGGTGGGCCTTCACTCAAGGCGGTGTCAGCAGGTAGACCCTCCACCAACACACCCTCAAGAAGAGCCCACAGCTTTTTAACCCGGCACGGCATAGCCACCGAATAAATATCGCCCGCTGACAAGTAGGTAGCAAAAAGCAAGTAATTTTGATTCGTCACTGGTTTCTTTTATCATCGATGAGCAATATGTTCAAAGCATACACCATAATACAATAGCTGGGCTTCGTGGACTGAAAAACGACATGCTATAAGCTAGGCAGCAAACCTACCCCTGGGCAGGTAGACCATGACTTTGTTGGGATGCAAGAGACAGAGCGACCTATACCAACAATATATGGATGGAGCCGGTGAACATTTGGCCTCACCTTTCATGGCAGCCACTGAGGAAGTTGAAGAAACACGCCCACACTACTTGCAGGATTGGTTGTTCTGCTCGAAAGCTTGTGATGACTTGTCCTGCCGACTTCCAGACCAACCCGCCATCCCAGAGAATATGCAGAGTCTGAACACGCAACAAGATTTGTAGAAAACCTCTGTGTGCGCTTTCACTTTGATGCTGGGCATATATGCATGTTATGCGTATGTAAACATTGAGGCACTTCTATGTAAGAGATTTTTAGTATGTTGAATTTAGAGAGACAGGTAGTGTGAACTCAGCAGCTAGTCCAAGTGTATAAAGCTTAAAATTTAGATGAAATAGGCACTATCTCCACAGCAAGGGCACGTAAATGTTTACGTCATGTATGTCTGTGTGTTCATGTTTCAGAGGTATAAAACTACAGGCGCACTGATATTGTGTCTGTATGCAATAGTTTATACTTGCTCACGCACATATGTACAAACAACATTCAAAACAGTCTCAAATCATAACATATAATAGCCACCTCATCGCTGTTGGGCGAAAAATAGTGAACGTCGTCCTCTTTGATCTCCTGCACCGTGACGCTCATCTCATGATCCTGTGAGAGCACAGTGCAGGCCAGTTGCAGCTGAGTCGGCACTCCACACTTTCCAGTAGTAGTAGTAGGAGTAGTAGCAGTAGTAGTAGTAGTAGTCGTAGTAGTCGTAGTAGTAGTAGTAGTAGTAGTAGTAGTAGTAGTAGTAGTAGTAGTAGTAGTAGTAGTAGTAGTAGTAGTAGTAGTAGTAGTAGTTAGTCGTAAGAGTAGTAATAGAAGTAAGTAGTAGTAGTAATAGTAGTAATAGTAGTAGTAGTAGTAGTAGTAGTAGTAGTAGTAGCAGTAGTAGCAGTATTAGCAGTAGTAGTAGTAGTAGTAGTAGTAGTAGTAGTAGTAGTAGTAGTAGTAGTAGTAGTAGTAGTAGTAGTAGTAGTAGGCCTAGTAGTAGGCCTAGTAGTAGGCCTAGTAGTAGTAGTAGTAGTAGTAGTTGTAGTAGTAGTAGTGGTAGTTGTAGTAGAAGTAGTAGTAGAAGTAGTAGTAGAAGTAGTAGTAGAAGTAGTAGTAGAAGTAGTAGTAGTAGTAGTAGTAGTAGTAGTAGTAGTAGTAGTAGTAGTAGTAGTAGTAGTAGTAGTAGTAGTAGTAGTAGTAGTAGTAGTAGTAGTAGTAGTAGTAGTAGTAGCAGTAGTAGCAGCAGCAGCAGCAGCAGCAGTAGTAGTAGTAGTAGTAGTAATGGTAGTAATAGTAGTAAGAAATGCAGTGAAATGCATTGCCTACGCAAGGCACCCATGCACAGAATGCTTATTATACGTGTATCTTTGCGTCTTTGTATGTTTGCACGTATGTTTCCACTAAACGACTTTTTTTGTATGGTTAGCCTTTTCTGCCCATCCAAAAACTGAGTGTGGGGCAAGTTAAGCGTTAATCACTTCCGCCGGAGTGTGGTTAGCCAAACCCCCTTGTGGAGTCACCTCATGTCTTCCAGCTTTTGTGAGCGCCACCGCTATATATACAACTGAATGGGACTATAATACTCTCAACGTATATATACATATATACATAGTATATATATTACATTTATACATATTTATTTCCACTTTTTTTTTCTTTTTTTTTCAGTCACTTGGAATCTTTAATGATTGTGATTGAACTGGCGTCAAATTACAAAAAAACCAAAAGATGAAACTGAGAAAAAAGATAAAAACTAAAAATCAAAAGGGAAACAAACAGATTAGAATAAGTAAGGGCGGACAAAAGCCAAGACAACACACACTGTCAAGACAGGGAAAGAAAGATGCAATAGCATACACAGTAAGAGGATGAGCATATCGCAGGTAAGAAGCTGGTCATATCATGGTCTAAATGCCCGAAGCGGTAAATTGCTCGGCTTCCATAACCCCCCTGGCGATTTTTTTTGTTGTTTTTTTTTCACGAAGCCAGAACTTTACTTTAATTTCGCAACAGATTAATGTAATTTTTTATTAACTTCATATATATATAATCTTTATTTTCATTTTATTTTACTTCGTTTTATTTTATTTTATTTTACTTTAAAATATTTTAATATTTTAAGAATATAATTTTTGATTATTTTTAATAATTTAAGAAGTAGGTCACCATCTATTTAAATCAATAGCTCTTGAGCTAACAATTTGTATGGATGACCAGAGGTTAAATATTAACTTCATTGAATCGAAGGCCTAGGCCTAGTAGTAGTATTAGTAGTAGTAAGAAATGCAGTGAAATGCATTGCCTACGCAAGGCACCCATGCACAGAATGCTTATTATACGTGTATCTTTGCGTCTTTGTATGTTTGCACGTATGCTTCCACTGAATGACTTTTTTGTATGGTTAGCCTTTTCTGCCATCCAAAAACTCACCACCGGCAAAACACTACAATAACCAACCCTCCCTCTAACCCCCCCCCCCCCCCCCCCCCCCCCCCCCCCCCCACCCCCCCCCCCCCCCCCCCCCCCCCCCCCCCCCCCCCCCCCCCCGGCCGAAACGAGAGCAACCCAAGTATGTGATCGTCCAGAGTGTGCATCCTTTACAGTAACGTAAAATGGGCAGAGGTGTTTGAATCCGGTAGACAAGTTTTTGAAGATGAAAGGTAAAGCGGGTCAACGGTGCCCCCACGACGCCC
>WBZZ01006422.1:172500-212500 GCA_019918135.1 Paulinella micropora | reverse complement strand
TAGTAGTAGTAGTAGTAGTAGTAGTAGTAGTAGTAGTAGTAGTAGTAGTAGCAGTAGTAGCAGTAGTAGTAGTAGTAGTAGTCGTAGTCGTAGTAGTAGTCGCAGTAGTAGTCGTAGTAGTAGTCGTAGTAGTAGTCGTAGTAGTAGTCGTAGTAGTAGTCGTAGTAGTAGTCGTAGTAGTAGTCGTAGTAGTAGTCGTAGTAGTAGTCGTAGTAGTAGTCGTAGTAGTAGTCGTAGTAGTAGTCGTAGTGACTACTTTCGAATGGCCAAATCGTCAAAGGAGGAAGAGGAGGAAGAAGAAGAAGAAGAAGAAGAAGAAGAAGAAGAAGAAGAAGAAGAAGAAGAAGAAGAAGAAGAAGAAGAAGAAGGAGAAGAAGAAGAAGAAGAAGAAGAAGAAGAAGAAGAAGAAGAAGAAGAAGAAGAAGAAGAAGAAGAAGAAGAACGTTTACAGAGAAAAATCCAGAGTCAAAGTAGCCTCCGAAAAGATGAAAGGGGGGGCAGCGGTGGCAGGCTGAGGTTTCTTCATTGCATCTTGATGCGTGTCCAAAAATGTCGCTTCAAACTCTTTCATAGAGAATGCTTCTTCTGTCTGCCGGATCCGACCTCAGCCCGGTGAGAGTGGGAAAAGGGGAGAAGAGATAGGAAGAGTGGGGTGACGAGAGCGAGGAGTGGGGTGACCATACTGAGGAGGGCTGGAGTTACGAGAGCCATGAGGAGTGGGTTTGCGAGAGCCATGAGGAGTGGGGTGACAAGAGCAAGGAGGGCTGGGGTGACGAGAGCGAGGAGAAGTGGGGTGACTATGTGCGTGAGGGCGAGCCTGAGCGGGAGAATCCGATGGAGGCCGAGGCGCGGGCCAATTTTGAAAATGTCCGGTAGCTGGAAGAAAAGCGTGGGTCTCAATTATTTCAACAGAAGTGGCAACTAGCGCAAGACCCGGAGGTGGAGATGGTGGGACATCTTCCATTTGACGCTGACTGAAGTGTCTCGCTTCAAACTCTTTGTCGGGTCGTGAGCGTGGTGAGTCCTCGTCGTTACAACTTTGACATTTTGCTCCACATGCTCTGCGGCGAAAAATATGGTTCGAAACTCATGCCAGGAGACCGCCTGTTCCCCAACCTGCTTGGCATCGTGCTGCTGGTCCAAAAACGTGCTTTCGAATCTATCCGGGAGAGCGCCTCTGCTCTAACCAGCTGTAGTCAAACAAAAAATTCATATATTGATCATATATCATATACGACTATAATATGTACTTTCTATGTAAGACTATGAATGGGTAATCATGCATGTACATGTAAAGATATATTGTACATCATGCGTGTCTAACTAGAACATAAACTATGCCTGATATAAACCCACCACTTTCTCCTCTGCAGACAGGGGCTTTTCTACAACGTCTTGCACAACCGCTTTCAAGTCTTTTGCAGCATGGGCTCGGCCTTTTAAGTCCTCTGCAGACTGCGCTGTTGGCATGGTATGTACATCATCATCGGCGCGGTTCCACGACCTCGACCTCGATCTCGATCTCGAGCCCGACTTGGACCTTGACTTGGACCTTGACTCGGACCTTGACTTGGACCTACCTGACCTGTATGTATGTATGTATGTATGTATGTATGTATGTATGTATGTATGTATGTATGTACGTTTATACGTACGTATGTATGTATGCATGCATGTATGTATGTATGTATGTATGTATGTATGTATGTATGTATGTATGTGCATGTGTATGTATGTATGTATGTATTTTCGACCTGTATGTATGCTTGATGCCACTCGCTTCGGGAGTGACAGTATAGCTAGTATGTATGTATGTATGTATGTATGTATGTACGTAAGTATGTAAGTAAGTAAGTAAGTAAGTAAGTGAGTATGTATGTATGTATGTATGTATGTATGTGTTTTACCTTGAGCGAGGTGAATGATAAATCATACGTATGTATGTACGTACGTACGTATGCATGCATGTACCTGTAGTGGCATCTATGTATCTATGTATCTATGTATCTATGTATCTATGTATCTATGTATCTATGTATCTATGTATTTATCTATTTGTGTATACACGTATCTATGTACGTACCTCGAGGGTGGGTTGGATGATAAATGACGGCGTTGGCTCCTTGGCGTGAGACGACTATGCATGTACGTGTGTATGTGTGCATGTGCGTTATGTATGTATGTATGTATGTATGTATGTGTGTATGTATGTACGTATGTATGTATGTATGTATGTATGCGTGTACGCATGAACAGATACGTATATGCATATGTTAAAGTACAGGACTCGTTTATTAGTAGGTCGTATCATGTCCGTCATGTGTATGCATGTATGCTTTTATGTATGTGTGCATGCACATAGATACGTATATGTATATATTCACTGACTGGCTTATTACTAGGTCGTAGCATGACGGCACACATACAGGCACAGATATGTATATGTATATATTGACGTACATGACTGGCTTGGTAGTAGGTCGTAGCATCTCCGTCATGCTCGGGGGACTCGGCCTCTTTACCAACTGCATGCATGATACATACATGCACACAGGAAGGAAGGAAGGAAGCAAGGAAGGAATGAAGGAAGGAATGAAGGAAGGAAGGAAGGAAGGGAGGGAGGGAGGGAGGAAGGAAGGAAGGAAGGAAGGAAGGAAGAAAGGAAGAAAGAAAAAAAGAAAAAAAGAAACTTCGGAAAGAAAGAAAGAAAGGAAAGAAGGAAGGAAGGAAGGAAGAAAGGAAGAAAGGAAGAAAGAAAGAAAGAAAGAAAGAAAGGAAGGAAGGAAGAAAGGAAGAAAGGAAGAAAGGAAGGAAGAAAGGAAAGAAGAAAGAAAGGAGAGGGGGCGGGGGGGGGGAAGAATGGAGAGGAGAGGAGAGAGAGAGAGAGAGATGAGAGAGACAGAGAGACAGAGAGAGACACAGATGAGAGAGACAGATGAGAAAGAGAGAGAGGGGGGGGAGGGAGGGAGGGAGGGAGAACACAGAAAGTTCTTAGTCATCAAGTATCAGCATGGTGTATCATCGGCATGTAATGTACCTTGTCTTCATCGCCCGGCCAGTAATAATCTTTATCGGTCACCTTCACAAAATATGATCAGGTTACCGATAAAACTACATATGCGGCGCGCCAAATTTGACGTGTTTTTGCGGGCTCGCCGGCCCGGCTCGCCCACAAAACACGTCAAATTTGTGGCTAGCCGCATAATATACTATTAATATTCATAACTTTGCGCTGAGGCACAAACAAGATACATATAAACAACTAGAATGGAATTGAATAGCATGAAATAGAGAACAGAACAGAACAGAACAGAATTGAATAGAATTGAATAGAATAGAATAGAATAGAATAGAATAGAATAGAACACAATAGAACAGAATAGAACAGAATAGAACAGAATTGAATAGAATTCAATGGAACAGAATAGCATAGCATAGAATAGAATAGAATAGAATAGAATAGAATAGAATGGAATGGAATAGAATAGAACAGAATAGAACAGAACAGAACAGAACAGAACAGAATAGAATAGAATAGAATAGAATAGAATAGAATAGAATAGAATAGAATAGAGTAGAATAGAGTAGAATAGAATAGAGTAGAATAGAATAGAATAGAATAGAGTAGAATAGAGTAGAATAGAGTAGAATAAAGTAGAATAAAGTAGAATAGAATAGAATAGAATAGAATAGAATAGAATAGATACATAGATGCGTACATACATAGATGCGTACATAAATACATACATATATACATACATGCATACAAACGTACATACATACATGCATACATGCATACATGCATACATATATACATACATGCATACATACATGCATGCATGCATGCATGCATGCATGCATACATACATACATACATACATATATACATAGATACATACATAGATACACATACATAAATACATAAATACACAAATACATAAATACATACATACATACATACATACATACACATACATATGTATATACATATAGAGGCGCATTCATGCATTCACCATATAATACACACACACACACAAACAAACACACAAACACATTAGAAAAATGTATGTACCGACTCGATGTTGTCTCAATATAACTAAGTATGCATTGCCGGTCTATGTGTATGCAGATATTTTTATAGGCATGTACGTATGTTTGCATGTGTATACATGATTATAAGACTCAGGGACTCACCTTGTAGCTGAGCATCCTCCGCATTGGGTTCAGCCTTCTGGCTGGATGCTTGGAGTGGGCACTTTTTACACTTGTTAGGGAAGAGCTACGGTGCGCTTGCACTGCTGGGATCACCCTGTTTGTAGGCCCTGCAGACCTACGCGCCTGGTGGGATGGGTAAAAATACGAGAAAGCTTGTGCAGCGGAAGCAAAATATGCGCTTGAGGAAGCAGCTGGGCCAGAAGGGGAAGACGTGTGTGAGGCCCTTGAGCGGCTCTGGCATTGAGATGGCAAGAAATTTTCAGGCGCTTTTGTTGCTTCAGCACTTTGGAATCATTGGAAGCTGGTCGCCGTTGATATCGATGTAACCACCCAGTTGATCTCGATCGCAGGTTTGAACATTTCCTTCGGACCTTGAATTCAACCTTTCCACTTTGACTGACCGACATTGCAGACCCTGATCTCGCTTTAGATTTTTTGTTTTCATGCGTATGCACACGCTCCAGTTTTGTTTGTTTCCACATCGTTGCTAGACTGCCGCATCAAAGAATTAAAGCTGGGTTTTATATAAGCTTATATGTGCTCGCAAGACGGGAATGAGCTCGAGGCTTCTAGGTGTTCAAGGACTGCTCCTTTCCTTTGTGGGGGGTGGACTCCTAGTCAACCAAACCAGGTTAAGATGCATTTTCTCGTCGAGCGGATCGGGAGTGGAAACACACAAGTTGACACAACATATACATACGTACTCGTTGTACACAAACATACACACGCAAAGAGCCAATATACAACCAGGTAGAAAGCAAACATATAATATAACATGTGTGTGTTTGTGGCATGGCTGAGTTCTTGGCTGAATCCGGACTGAAAGCTGAGCTTAGCAGAGGCTTGGCATTGTTAGCAAGCCTTTATAAAATCAGCTCAATCTATAAGCTACGGCACCTAACAACTTGCGCATGCCTAAGCTGTACACAGATAGCTATAGTAGTAGTACTGTAAGTGTCACCGCGACAACTAGTCTAGTGCTCGTGTCAACCTCATGAATAGCTCTTAAGAGATATCTCAAGCTAGAGCGATTGCAAAAATCGCAGAATGTGTATGCGCCACATGTGACCCGCCTAGGCCTAACCCTAGCCTGACCCGATTTTTGTGATAGGGCTATCACAGTATCACAAAAAGGGCGTCCCTAACTTCCCTCATCAAGACAAGCGACCACATCGACCTTCGCACACTAATGAATGGATGGTAGTAGGAGGACTTTTCCAGGAAGGCTTACCAGATCTCTTACCAAGGTAGTGGGTATTCGCTTCTACGTTGGGTTAGGAAATCAATTGAAGATTTAGTGGAACGGAAACAGGTGCCTGATTTGTTCGCTCGTCCATGATAAAAAACGACGAAACGGTCCCGGAACAATATGCATGGACCAACCAAAAACGTGAACGATTTGCTTGACGCAATTGCGGCATTTTTGGCCGGGTCTTTTGAAGGTTAAACGAACTACTATCTCTCTCTCTGGCTGGCTGGTGATTCATTTTATCATGTTTGACTATTAGGCAAAAATGATAAAAAATCTAGGAAGGTTGTCTCTCTCTCTCTCTTCTCTCTCTCTCTCTCACACACACACACACACACTCACACACACACTCGCTCTCTCTCTCATCTCTCTCTCTCTCTCTGTCTCTCTCGATCTCTCTCTCTTCTCTCTCTCTCTCGATCTCTCTCTCCCTCCCTCTCTCTCTATCACTCTCTCTCTCTCTTTCTCTCTGTTGTTGCTGTTGTTGTTGTTGCTCTCTCTCTCTCTCCCCCTCTCATCTCTCTCTTTCTCTCTCTCTCTCTCTCTTATCTCTCTTTTTTGTATGTATGTATGTATGTATGTATGTATGTAAGAGAGAGAGAGTCCATACATACATACATACATACACATACTTACATGCATACATACATACATGCATACATACATACATATTTTAATACGTGTATAGGTATGATGATTGTGATGAAAGAGGCTGCCAGCTTTCTCTCTTTCTCTCTCTCTCTATCTCTCTCTCTCTATCTATCTATCTATCTCTCTCTACTACTACTACTACTACTACTACTACTTCTACTGGTTGTGATGCTCCTCCTCCTCCTCCTACTCCTCCTCCTCCTCCTTCACCTCCTCCTTCTCCTCCTCCTCCTCCTACTGCTTCTGATGCTGCATCTTGTAGCTTCTTGAGGACGACAGACAGCCCAATTTCAAGATGCAGGCTACAGAAGAACACGTAGAGGCAAACTACATGCAGCACAGCGGAAATGTCTCACTCAACTCGCGCCTCCTCCTCCTCCGCCTCCTCCTCCTCCTTCTCCTCCGCCTCCTCCTCCTCCTCCTCCTCCTCCTCCTCCGCCTCCTCCTCCTCCTCCTCCTCTCTCTCTCTCTCTCTCTCTCTGCGCTTCCCCCCCCCCCCCCCAAAAAAAAACACACACACACACATAAACACACATATCCCAGACCGTCGTGTCCTCTATCTATCTATCTATCTATCTATCTATCTATCTTACCTACCTACCTACCTACCTATCTATCTATCTATCTATCTATCTGTCTATCTATTTACCTATCTACCTATCTACCTACCTACCTACCTATCTACTTACGCATATAGGGGGAGGAGGAAGAGGAGATGGAGGAAGTGCTATCAGAAGAAGTGATAGAGGAAGAAGTAATACTCATAAGCCAAGAAGAGACTACCTCAACCAACGTCATTAACAGGTCTTTCACGTGCTGAGATGAAGGGAAGGGGGATTGGGGGGGGGGGAGGAAAAGGAGAAGGAGGTATTTAGGAAGAAGTATTAAGCCCAGGGGGGAGGGAGGGAAGGTCTTTAGGAAGACGCAATAAGCCCAGGTGAGGCAACCTCGACCTAAATCCTTGACAGATCTATTGCGTAGAGAGAGAGAGAGGGGGGGGGGGGGGGGGGGAGGGGGGGGTGTACTTGAGGCGTCAAGAGCGAGAGAGAGAGAGAGAGAGAGGGAGGAAGGGGGGGGGGGGGGAGGGGGGGATGTACTTGAGGAAGAAGTGTTAAAGCAAGCTGAGACTACCTTAAATAACATTGTTGATATGTCTATCACGTTTAGAGAGAGAGAGATAGAGAAAGAGAGAGAAAGAGGAGAGGGGGGGGGGGGATCTACTTGAGGAAGAAGTATTAACCAAGCTGAGACTACCTTAAATAACATTGTTGATACGTCTATCACGTTTTGAGAGAGAGAGGGAGGGGGGGGGGGGGAGGAGGAGGAGAAGACGAAGAAGAAGAAGAAGAAGAAGAAGAAGAAGAAGAAGAAGAAGAAGAAGAAGAAGAAGAAGAAGAAGAAGAAGAAGAAGAAGATGATGATGATGATGATGATGATGAACTCAAACAACATTGTTGATAGGTCCATCACGCTTAGAAGAGGAATGAATAATAATAATGATGATAATAATGACAATAATGATAAAAATGATAATGATAATGATAATAATAATAATAATAATAATAATAATAATAATAGGCTTCCTCAGACTATAGCATCAGATCCAGATCCTGGACATGTGCCTCCATAATAATAATAATAATAATAATAATAATAATAATAATAATAATAATAATAATAATAGACTTATCAGTCAATTGGCCTTTGATCCTGTCGGACATGTGCCTCCATTGGTAGCACGGGGCCGTTCGGTGACGCGGCTCCGCTCCAAAGACTCGACTGGCGGTGCAATGTGCAAGTGAGCGTGCTGTGCATGTGCAAGTGGATGCAAGGAGTGAGAGGAGTTATCTGCCGAGAAGAAGTCCGCGACGCTGCGCTGACCTCCACCTACAACAGATCTAGCCAGACATTCTACCTGACTAGGCCTTCCCCTCCTCCTTCTACCCACCTCCTGAACGACCGTGAGGTCGATCACCTCCTCCTCCTCCTCCGCCCCCTCTGCCTCCCTGATCTGCGCCTCCAACTCCTCCCACTCCTTCCAGATGGTGGCAACAAACCTCCCTAACTCCTCCTCCACCTCTTCTGGGACAGGGATAAACAAAACGCCGAGCATCACCGCCATCTTTTCATCCTCCCCCTTCAGCCATTCCTCTTTGAAGAGCCTCATCTCCTCCGCCTCCCGCAGTTCCCTGTGATAGAGCCCTCCTCGATTCAGCATGAGGGGCTGCCGGGCTTGTGCCTCATCGATAAACTTAAACAGTGCCTCACGAGAGCTCGCAAACGTTGGGCAATGCAGCAGGAAGTGACGTAACGACTCGTTAACCTCAGTGCCACACAAGGCGAAACAGCTTGAGCAGTCCGGCGAGCATGAGCCAAATTTGGATCGGTAGAGGCGAAGGCGATTGTTGCAGCTCAACAATCGCCTTCTGATAAGGTTGTGACTTCCCCCCTCCAGAGCCCGCCAACGTGGGAAAGCAGAGCGGGAAGACATCTGGCTAAGCAGCACCCTAAGCCCATCAGAGGGCTTAGCCTGCCGCTCCCAGCCAGCTACTTCCTGCCGGACAGACCATTTCTTTACCACCTCGTTCCAGTTCGCCAGAGCGGCCCGCCAGTCCTTATCATCTGCCGTGCCATCTTCGTTCACGACCCGCTTGAGCGCATCCGAGCCCTCCCGCAGCCTGTGATCTGCTAAGATCAAATCTTCCGTATCTTCCTTCCATTTGCACCGACCCGTGTTGTAAAGCCTGCGTGTTAGCGCTGTATTGCCCAGTAACTCGATGTGCCCTAGGAACCGAAGCCGGGCCGCCTTGGCAAGGATGCTAAAACTCGGCGTGCGGCCTAAACCCCTGGTGATGCAGCCGCTTGTGCGCGTACCAACACCCAAGATGACCCGCAGGGGCGCTACCAACGCGCCCTCCAGCTTACTCAGCTTGTTGGCGCCCGGCAGATCCCAAAAAGCCGACCGCATCGAAGACATACGGACCCTGCTTTACGCCGACGACGTTGCGGTAATTGCGCATAGTGTCACGGAGCTTCAACAGATTGTAAATGTCGTGGCGACATTCGTGGAGGACTATCGGCTTGAAATCAACCTGAAACCGGGCAAGGCGGAAGTCATGCCGATATACGGGCACGCCAAGTCAAAAAAGTCGCCCCCGTGCGTGTGAGGTTCCGGGGCAAGGTTCTCAACGTCACCGACCACTACAAATACCTGGGAGTTCTGCTCACGGACACCCTCTCCGATAAACTGCAAGCGAAGCGGGCGGCGGAAATCACTGTAGCGGAAACGGCTGCCTACTACCCCCTCTGAATTGCCCACGAAGTTCCAGCGCGTCTTCGGCTGATGAATTGGCAGCAAATGGTTGGCGCAAAGTTGCTTTACGCGAGGTCCTCGATCTCCAACTCTTTCGCGATTCGGACCGTTAACTCATCCATGAAGACGTTGAACAGCGACGGCGACAACGGCGACCCTTGCTGAACTCCCATCTCTTCCAGCACTTCACCAGTGAGTTCGCCATCGACTAGCACTCGCGATGACGTTCTTCGGTAAAAACGCTGCAGAATGCGAATGAACTTGCCCTGTACCCCCATATGGAAGCCGGCCCGCCAAACCGTAGGGAATGCCTTTCTCAGATCCACGAACAAAACGAAAGAACGGAGGCCAGCTTGTTGTCTAAGGCGCAAACGCTCCTTAAGGACAAAAATCTGGTCCCCCGTACTACGTTTTGGCCGGAACCCACCCTGCTCTGGGCGAAGCCTGCCCGGCTGATCGATGAAAGCCGTAAGCCTCGCCGCCATAAGGGACAGATATATCTTACCCAGACAGCTCAGAATCGCGATGTCTCTCCAATTTTCCGGATCGGTTGGGTCGCCTCCTTTTGGGATGTTGACGATAATCGCTTTGCCCCAGTCGCTGGGGGTGTATTCGCACGATTTCAACCAGTTGAAGAAGCGCACCAGAAAGCTCACAATCCGCGTGCCTCCGTACTTGAGCATCTCGTTATTGATCTTATCCGGTGAGCACGCTTTGTGATTCTGGAGATTTTCCTGGCAGAGCTCCACTTCCTTCTCGGTGTAATCATAGTCCAGCGGGCCCGTCTCAGTCCGGGTCTCCTCGGCTTGCGCCATGGCCTCGAATTGGTCGCGCAGGTTGTCGTTATACTGGAAGGTTTCGCGGGCCTTCCGCTCGGGCTCAATCCGCGCTGCTTCCTCATCGGAACCGACTTCCTCTACACATGCATCCTCCAAAAACTGGTTTTCTTTGGGGACCACCATACGTCGGCGGTATTCTTCCCATTCTTGTAGTTTTTTCCCGGAGTGTGCATGCCAGAGTGCCATCGGGCTTCCGAACAGGAGCAGAAGCTTTGGACCGCCGAACCCCGCCCAAACGCTTTGACAGCTTCCAGTACGTGGTCATGGTAGCGCTCCTGAAGTTGGCAGCGGTGTCATTCTGGACCCGCTTCCACGCTTGCTCCTTCTTCTCCTTGCATAACCTTCTGACCGCCTTCCTCGCCTCTTTATATCTTTGCCAGGCCTCTCGGTTGGCCTCATTCCTTCGCCAGAGGCCGTATGCCTCTCTCCGTCGCACAATCGCTTCCCTAAGACCCTCATCAAACCATGCATTAGTAAACCCTGGCCTAATCACCCGAACTCCCAAGACCTTCGCGGCTGCGCCCGTGAAAGCTCGGACCACTAAGCTAGCGACCCTATCTACCTTCTGCTGAAGCTCATCCGGGTCCTCCACTGCTGATAGATCTGGGAGGCCATCTGGCAACAGCCCCGATATACCAGCCGCAAAGGTCTCGTCGTACTTCAACCTAAGCTTAGACAGCTCACTCTCCTTACCCCCAAACACCCTGCCTATCAAGCGCTCTGCCTTGAATGCTTTGTACCTCTTTACCTGCTTTTGGGGGGGTGGCTGTCCCCCCCAGACCAGTTCCGCCCACACAGCTTTGTGGTCGGTATCAAGGTCTACCTCGTCGACGCCGAAGCTCGCCTCCTCCGCCAGCTCGGAAGAGACGCAGATGTAATCCAGCAGATGCCTTCGTCCACCTACATTTTCCTGCCTAGACCACCAATATGTGTCCCCCCGTGGTTGCGAAAACCCACTGAGATTGCGCAACCCCGTGGCAACAAGCATCGCAGCCAGCAACTCACCATTCTCACTCCTAACCCCTCTACCCCTCTCATCTATCTCGCCAAAGAGGCCCACCACTCCCTCCTCCCGCGCTATTCTGGCGGGCCCCAGCTTAGCATTAGCATCACCAACCGTAACCACATGACCTTTGGTGGCGAAGTAGGAGACGGCCGCCTGCCACGCCTCGTAGGCTGCAATAGATTCCTCTCGTTGATTTTCTTGGGGGAAGTAGCCGTTGCCGACGAACACATCCGACGCCGTCGCGCTCCCAGACGACAGCCTCACCCACAATTGCTGTGGGTGTGGGAACAGGCGCCTGTACAATGGTAGCGCACGGTGCCAGATAGTTGGCCACCAACGTCAAGACTCCTCCCAAGAGACGCGAGCCCGCGCCAGTTGCAGCCGCTTTGCCGAGGACTGCGAAGCCGTCTTCTCCACCTTCTGTGACGATAGGTTGTGCTCCTGGACTCCGACGATCACCCAGCCTCGCTCCTTGTAGTGCTCCGGCCATTCCCCAAAGCCTGGGCTTACCACACCCACTTTGCCTTGCCAATTATGTGAGGCCACCCTCAGTGGAAAGCATTTCACAAATTGGGAAGAACGAAGCTGGTGCCGATGCCTGCGCTTCGGTTGAGCCCGCCTGGAGCCCTCCGCCACCCTCCACGGCCCATCCTGCACCCTCCGCCCCAGCTCCTCCAGCTCCCGCATCCCGCCCCACTCCGCCAAGGGAGATTCACCGCCTAAGGCTTCGCCCTGGGGCTCGTCGTCGACTTCCACGTCGAGCACCCAGTAGCCAAACCCTTGCTTGCGAAGCTCCCTCTGCAACTCCTCATACCGGGCACCCCGTGCAGCCCGCTGCTTCTCTCTTTCACGGAAAGTCCTACCCGTCGCAACGTGAACCTTTCCCGTGAAGAACTTACGCTCCCGCAGCAGCCGCACCATCTTCTCCGCCTCCTCACTAGACGCACATTTAATCCGCAAATGCCGCCCGCTACCTCTGCCCGCGAATTCCACCTGGACTTCCCCGAGACCGAGAATTCGGAGCTCTCGCGCCATGACCACTGTCTGAGAGACATGCGATAGCCCCCATACTATGCAATATCTCTTATCCAGCTCATTTCGTACCTTCCTCCGCCACCTCCTCGGTGGCGGTACCGCTTGCCACACGCCGTGACCAGACCTTTCCGGACGTGACTTCTCTTCCGAGGTTGGGGAGGGTGATCGAGATGCAGCAGGATTGCTGGCTCTACGTGATTCAGGTTCCCCGTCAGGTACGCGAGCACTCGACCACCCCACCTCGGCCGAGTAGCCATCGCCACCCGCAGGCGCACTCCCACGGGGAACGTCTAAACCTGAAGGATTACCGCCTTGACCCATAGGGCCAGCACTAGCGGCCGCGCTCTTCGCATTAGAACCTGACATAAGTGGTATGGGACCCCGGTGCCGCATTGATCGAGTTGTAAACTCGATAAATGAGGACCCAGGTGGGGTTATTTAAAGCTCAACCCTTAAAAAGCATGCGTGTACGTATGTATAGGAATACACACAAACACACACCTGCATCCGTAACCAGGCACGAGGCGGGACCCGCTGTGCATCATCGAGGTAGGTGTCGTGGCAAACCACCCTGCGGCCGATAAACGCTGCAAGTGAGTCATCTACCGAGAGCACAGAGTGACAGGCCCGTGCACGTGTACCCGCCACCCCATAACCCTCCGCCAGAGCAACCCCATGGCATCCGCAGGATGAGCACGAAAAGTGCTGAGAGAGAGGGTGAGCCAGGAGCCCCGCTCCGGTCCGTCGTTACTTTGGTCATTTAGTCGTTTCAAGGCTTGTGGTAAGGTGTAGGGCCTCTCGCCTTCGTACAAACTCCGACCGACAGTAGTTTGGTTGACCATCCTTCGCGGTGACCCCCTGAACACAACCCCTCCCCCAGTGCCCACCCCTTGTGATTCCAGAGGCCACCCCGAGCCAAGAGCCATGAGTATGATGAGCAACTCACATGAGTTACTCTCAGTAATTGGGTCCCGTCTCATAAATCAATGGAACGCTTATCGTGCGCCCCTCATAGGCTCAGCCCGCCCATGTGAAAGCTAGGCCTCGCCCAAAGCAAAGCAAAGCAAAGCAAAAAAAAAAAAAAAAAAAAAAAAAAAAAAAGAAAGAGAGAGAGAGAGAGAGAGAGAGAGAGAGAGAGAGAGAGAGCGCGAGAGTGAGGCCGCCGTGGCTCGCCCGCAATCCAGCTGGGTGCACCTCGTCACAACCACTCATCGGCGTGAGCTCATAGCTGTGTGTGACATAGGTACAAGAGCAAGAGGAGAAACAGTGTGCCAGCGTGGATGTGTGGGTGAGGCAGTGCGGTGAGGCAAAGCAGCGATGCCAGTTGAATCCCTGGAGACGGAACCTAGTATCAAAAACATCGTATAAGTCTACCCCAGGCCTCCATCTACCGAGTGGTGAGCTCGATAGAAGAAGACCCGAGTGGGGTTATTTAAAGCTCAACCCTTAAAAAGCATAAACATGTACGCCGCCAGGAACCCAACAACAATAACATAGCAGCCAGGAACCCAACAACAATAACATAGCAGCCAGGAACCCAACAACAATAACATAGCTTCCGTAACCAGCCTTCAGGAACCCGCCTCAGTTACCCGCCCCCGTAACCAGGCCAGAGACGTGACGTACTATGCATCATTGAGGTGTCGTGGCAAGCCACCCTGCGTCCGATAGAAGCTACAAAAGAGTCATCTACCGAGAACACTAAGTGACAGGCCCGGTCACATGCGCCCAACACGTCCCGACCCTCCGCCAGAGCATCCCCATGGCATCCGCAAAGTGAGCACGAGGGGTTCTGGGAGAGAGGGTGAGTCAGGAGTCCCGCGTCCAGGCAGTCACTACTGTGGCAGTTGAGTGATTTCAAGGCTTGTGGAAATGTGTGGAGCCTGTCGCCTTCATACCCACTCATACCGACAGTAGTTTAGTTAACCAACCTGTCCAGTGACCCACTGAGCCCAACCCCCTCCCTCAGATAATCCCCACCCCCCGCACTCACCCCGAGTGATACCAGAGGCCACCCCGAGCCAAGAGCCGTGAGCGTGGTGAGAGAGCTTCTCTCAGTAAAAGGTCCCGTCTCATGAATCAGTGGAGCACTGATTATGTACCCCTCATAACAAGCTGCCAACGGCCCCAACCCCGCCGTGTGGCGGTGGCACCCAACCATGTATTGGTGCCCCCCAAATAATAATAATAATAATAATAATAATAATAATAATAGACTTATCAGTCAATTGGCCTTTGATCCTGTCGGACATGTGCCTCCATTGGTAGCGCAGGACCGTTCGGTGACGCGGCTCCGCTCCAAAGACTCGACTGGCAGTGCAATGTGCAAATGAGCGTGCTGTGCATGTGCAAGTGGGTGCAAGGAGTGAGAGGAGTTATCTGCCGAGAAGAAGTCCGCGACGCTGCGCTGACCTCCACCTACAACAGATCTAGCCAGACATTCTACCTGACTAGGCCTTCCCCTCCTCCTTCTACCCACCTCCTGAACGACCGTGAGGTCGATCACCTCCTCCTCCTCCGCCCCCTCTGCCTCCCTGGTCTGCGCCTCCAACTCCTCCCACTCCTTCCAGATGGTGGCAACAAACCTCCCTAACTCCTCCTCCACCTCTTCTGGGACAGGGATAAACAAAACGCCGAGCATCACCGCCATCTTTTCATCCTCCCCCTTCAGCCATTCCTCTTTGAAGAGCCTCATCTCCTCCTCTGCCTCCCCCAGTTCCCTGTGATAAAGCCCTCCTCGATTCAGCACGAGGGGCTGCCGGGCTTGCGCCTCATCGATAAACTTAAACAGTGCCTCACGAGAGCTCGCAAACGTTGGGCAATGCAGCAGGAAGTGACGTAACGACTCGTTAACCTCAGTGCTACACAAGGCGAAACAGCTTGAGCAGTCCGGCGAGCATGAGCCAAATTTGGATCGGTAGAGGCGAAGGCGATTGTTGCAGCTCAACAATCGCCTTCTGATAAGGTTGTGACTTCCCCCCTCCAGCGCCCGCCAACGTGGGAAAGCAGAGCGGGAAGACATCTGGCTAAGCAGCACCCTAAGCCCATCAGAGGGCTTAGCCTGCCGCTCCCAGCCAGCTACTTCCTGCCGGACAGACCATTTCTTTACCACCTCGTTCCAGTTCGCCAGAGCGGCCCGCCAGTCCTTATCATCTGCCGTGCCATCTTCGTTCACGACCCGCTTGAGCGCATCCGAGCCCTCCCGCAGCCTGTGATCTGCTAAGATCAAATCTTCCGTATCTTCCTTCCATTTGCACCGACCCGTGTTGTAAAGCCTGCGTGTTAGCGCTGTATTGCCCAGTAACTCGATGTGCCCTAGGAACCGAAGCCGGGCCGCCTTGGCAAGGATGCTAAAACTCGGCGTGCGGCCTAAACCCCTGGTGATGCAGCCGCTTGTGCGTGTACCAACACCCAAGATCACCCGCAGGGGCGCTACCAACGCGCCCTCCAGCTTACTCAGCTTGTTGGCGCCCGGCAGATCCCAAAAAGCCGACCGCATCGAAGACATACGGACCCTGCTTTACGCCGACGACGTTGCGGTAATTGCGCATAGTGTCACGGAGCTTCAACAGATTGTAAATGTCGTGGCGACATTCGTGGAGGACTATCGGCTTGAAATCAACCTGAAACCGGGCAAGGCGGAAGTCATGCCGATATACGGGCACGCCAAGTCAAAAAAGTCGCCCCCGTGCGTGTGAGGTTCCGGGGCAAGGTTCTCAACGTCACCGACCACTACAAATACCTGGGAGTTCTGCTCACGGACACCCTCTCCGATAAACCGCAAGCGAAGCGGGCGGCGGAAATCACTGTAGCGGAAACGGCTGCCTACTACCCCCTCTGAATTGCCCACGAAGTTCCAGCGCGTCTTCGGCTGATGAATTGGCAGCAAATGGTTGGCGCAAAGTTGCTTTACGCGAGGTCCTCGATCTCCAACTCTTTCGCGATTCGGACCGTTAACTCATCCATGAAGACGTTGAACAGCGACGGCGACAACGGCGACCCTTGCTGAACTCCCATCTCTTCCAGCACTTCACCAGTGAGTTCGCCATCGACTAGCACTCGCGATGACGTTCTTCGGTAAAAACGCTGCAGAATGCGAATGAACTTGCCCTGTACCCCCATATGGAAGCCGGCCCGCCAAACCGTAGGGAATGCCTTTCTCAGATCCACGAACAAAACGAAAGAACGGAGGCCAGCTTGTTGTCTAAGGCGCAAACGCTCCTTAAGGACAAAAATCTGGTCCCCCGTACTACGTTTTGGCCGGAACCCACCCTGCTCTGGGCGAAGCCTGCCCGGCTGATCGATGAAAGCCGTAAGCCTCGCCGCCATAAGGGACAGATATATCTTACCCAGACAGCTCAGAATCGCGATGTCTCTCCAATTTTCCGGATCGGTTGGGTCGCCTCCTTTTGGGATGTTGACGATAATCGCTTTGCCCCAGTCGCTGGGGGTGTATTCGCACGATTTCAACCAGTTGAAGAAGCGCACCAGAAAGCTCACAATCCGCGTGCCTCCGTACTTGAGCATCTCGTTATTGATCTTATCCGGTGAGCACGCTTTGTGATTCTGGAGATTTTCCTGGCAGAGCTCCACTTCCTTCTCGGTGTAATCATAGTCCAGCGGGCCCGTCTCAGTCCGGGTCTCCTCGGCTTGCGCCATGGCCTCGAATTGGTCGCGCAGGTTGTCGTTATACTGGAAGGTTTCGCGGGCCTTCCGCTCGGGCTCAATCCGCGCTGCTTCCTCATCGGAACCGACTTCCTCTACACATGCATCCTCCAAAAACTGGTTTTCTTTGGGGACCACCATACGTCGGCGGTATTCTTCCCATTCTTGTAGTTTTTTCCCGGAGTGTGCATGCCAGAGTGCCATCGGGCTTCCGAACAGGAGCAGAAGCTTTGGACCGCCGAACCCCGCCCAAACGCTTTGACAGCTTCCAGTACGTGGCCATGGTAGCGCTCCTGAAGTTGGCAGCGGTGTCATTCTGGACCCGCTTCCACGCTTGCTCCTTCTTCTCCTTGCATAACCTTCTGACCGCCTTCCTCGCCTCTTTATATCTTTGCCAGGCCTCTCGGTTGGCCTCATTCCTTCGCCAGAGGCCGTATGCCTCTCTCCGTCGCACAATCGCTTCCCTAAGACCCTCATCAAACCATGCATTAGTAAACCCTGGCCTAATCACCCGAACTCCCAAGACCTTCGCGGCTGCGCCCGTGAAAGCTCGGACCACTAAGCTAGCGACCCTATCTACCTCCTGCTGAAGCTCATCCGGGTCCTCCACTGCTGATAGATCTGGGAGGCCATCTGGCAACAGCCCCGATATACCAGCCGCAAAGGTCTCGTCGTACTTCAACCTAAGCTTAGACAGCTCACTCTCCTTACCCCAACTACCCTGCCTATCAAGCGCTCTGCCTTGAATGCTTTGTACCTCTTTACCTGCTTTTGGGGGGTGGCTGTCCCCCCCAGACCAGTTCCGCCCACACAGCTTTGTGGTCGGTATCAAGGTCTACCTCGTCGACGCCGAAGCTTGCCTCCTCCGCCAGCTCGGAAGAGACGCAGATGTAATCCAGCAGATGCCTTCGTCCACCTACATTTTCCTGCCTAGACCACCAATATTTGTCCCCCCGTGGTTGCGAAAACCCACTGAGATTGCGCAACCCCGTGGCAACAAGCATTGCAGCCAGCAACTCACCATTCTCACTCCTAACCCCTCTACCCCTGTCATCTATCTCGCCAAAGGGGCCCACCACTCCCTCCTCCCACGCTATTCTGGCGGGCCCCAGCTTAGCATTAGCATCACCAACCGTAACCACATGACCTTTGGTGGCGAAGTAGGAGACGGCCGCCTGCCACGCCTCGTAGGCTGCAATAGATTCCTCTCGTTGATTTTCTTGGGGGAAGTAGCCGTTGCCGACGAACACATCCGACGCCGTCGCGCTCCCAGACGACAGCCTCACCCATATTGCTGTGGGTGTGGGAACAGGCGCCTGTACAATGGTAGCGCACGGTGCCAGATAGTTGGCCACCAACGTCAAGACTCCTCCCAAGAGACGCGAGCCCGCGCCAGTTGCAGCCGCTTTGCCGAGGACTGCGAAGCCGTCTTCTCCACCTTCTGCGACGATAGGTTGTGCTCCTGGACTCCGACGATCACCCAGCCTCGCTCCTTGTAGTGCTCCGGCCATTCCCCAAAGCCTGGGCTATCCGCACCCACTTTGCCTTGCCAATTATGTGAGGCCACCCTCAGTGGAAAGCATTTCACAAATTGGGAAGAACGAAGCTGGTGCCGATGCCTGCGCTTCGGTTGAGCCCGCCTGGAGCCCTCCGCCACCCTCCACGGCCCATCCTGCACCCTCCGCCCCAGCTCCTCCAGCTCCCGCATCCCGCCCCACTCCGCCAAGGGAGATTCACCGCCTAAGGCTTCGCCCTGGGGCTCGTCGTCGACTTCCACGTCGAGCACCCAGTAGCCAAACCCTTGCTTGCGAAGCTCCCTCTGCAACTCCTCATACCGGGCACCCCGTGCAGCCCGCTGCTTCTCTCTTTCACGGAAAGTCCTACCCGTCGCAACGTGAACCTTTCCCGTGAAGAACTTACGCTCCCGCAGCAGCCGCACCATCTTCTCCGCCTCCTCACTAGACGCACATTTAATCCGCAAATGCCGCCCGCTACCTCTGCCCGCGAATTCCACCTGGACTTCCCCGAGACCGAGAATTCGGAGCTCTCGCGCCATGACCACTGTCTGAGAGACATGCGATAGCCCCCATACTATGCAATATCTCTTATCCAGCTCATTTCGTACCTTCCTCCGCCACCTCCTCGGTGGCGGTACCGCTTGCCACACTCCGTGACCAGACGTTTCCGGACGTGACTTCTCTTCCGAGGTTGGGGAGGGTGATCGAGATGCAGCAGGATTGCTGGCTCTACGTGATTCAGGTTCCCCGTCAGGTACGCGAGCACTCGACCACCCCACCTCGGCCGAGTAGCCATCGCCACCCGCAGGCGCACTCCCACGGGGAACGTCTAAACCTGAAGGATTACCGCCTTGACCCATAGGGCCAGCACTAGCGGCCGCGCTCTTCGCATTAGAACCTGACATAAGTGGTATGGGACCCCGGTGCCGCATTGATCGAGTTGTAAACTCGATAAATGAGGACCCAGGTGGGGTTGTTTAAAGCTCAACCCTTAAAAAGCATGCGTGTACGTATGTATAGGAATACACACAAACACACACCTGCATCCGTAACCAGGCACGAGGCGGGACCCGCTGTGCATCATCGAGGTAGGTGTCGTGGCAAACCACCCTGCGGCCGATAAACGCTGCAAGTGAGTCATCTACCGAGAGCACAGAGTGACAGGCCCGTGCACGTGTACCCACCACCCCATAACCCTCCGCCAGAGCAACCCCATGGCATCCGCAGGATGAGCACGAAAAGTGCTGAGAGAGAGGGTGAGCCAGGAGCCCCGCTCCGGTCCGTCGTTACTTTGGTCATTTAGTCGTTTCAAGGCTTGTGGTAAGGTGTAGGGCCTCTCGCCTTCGTACAAACTCCGACCGACAGTAGTTTGGTTGCCCCCTGAACACAACCCCCTCCCCCAGTGCCCACCCCTTGTGATTCCAGAGGCCACCCCGAGCCAAGAGCCATGAGTATGATGAGCAACTCACATGAGTTACTCTCAGTAATTGGGTCCCGTCTCATAAATCAATGGAACGCTTATCGTGCGCCCCTCATAGGCTCAGCCCGCCCATGTGAAAGCTAGGCCTCGCCCAAAGCAAAGCAAAGCAAAGCAAAAAAAAAAAAAAAAAAAAAAAAAAAAAAAGAGAGAGAGAGAGAGAGAGAGAGAGAGAGAGAGAGAGCGCGAGAGTGAGGCCGCCGTGGCTCGCCCGCAATCCAGCTGGGTGCACCTCGTCACAACCACTCATCGGCGTGAGCTCATAGCTGTGTGTGACATAGGTACAAGAGCAAGAGGAGAAACAGTGTGCCAGCGTGGATGTGTGGGTGAGGCAGTGCGGTGAGGCAAAGCAGCGATGCCAGTTGAATCCCTGGAGACGGAACCTAGTATCAAAAACATCGTATAAGTCTACCCCAGGCCTCCATCTACCGAGTGGTGAGCTCGATAGAAGAAGACCCGAGTGGGGTTATTTAAAGCTCAACCCTTAAAAAGCATAAACATGTACGCCGCCAGGAACCCAACAACAATAACATAGCAGCCAGGAACCCAACAACAATAACATAGCAGCCAGGAACCCAACAACAATAACATAGCTTCCGTAACCAGCCTTCAGGAACCCGCCTCAGTTACCCGCCCCCGTAACCAGGCCAGAGACGTGACGTACTATGCATCATTGAGGTGTCGTGGCAAGCCACCCTGCGTCCGATAGAAGCTACAAAAGAGTCATCTACCGAGAACACTAAGTGACAGGCCCGGTCACATGCGCCCAACACGTCCCGACCCTCCGCCAGAGCATCCCCATGGCATCCGCAAAGTGAGCACGAGGGGTTCTGGGAGAGAGGGTGAGTCAGGAGTCCCGCGTCCAGGCAGTCACTACTGTGGCAGTTGAGTGATTTCAAGGCTTGTGGAAATGTGTGGAGCCTGTCGCCTTCATACCCACTCATACCGACAGTAGTTTAGTTAACCAACCTGTCCAGTGACCCACTGAGCCCAACCCCCTCCCTCAGATAATCCCCACCCCCCGCACTCACCCCGAGTGATACCAGAGGCCACCCCGAGCCAAGAGCCGTGAGCGTGGTGAGAGAGCTTCTCTCAGTAAAAGGTCCCGTCTCATGAATCAGTGGAGCACTGATTATGTACCCCTCATAACAAGCTGCCAACGGCCCCAACCCCGCCGTGTGGCGGTGGCACCCAACCATGTATTGGTGCCCCCCAAATAATAATAATAATAATAATAATAATAATAATAATAATAGACTTATCAGTCAATTGGCCTTTGATCCTGTCGGACATGTGCCTCCATTGGTAGCGCAGGACCGTTCGGTGACGCGGCTCCGCTCCAAAGACTCGACTGGCAGTGCAATGTGCAAATGAGCGTGCTGTGCATGTGCAAGTGGGTGCAAGGAGTGAGAGGAGTTATCTGCCGAGAAGAAGTCCGCGACGCTGCGCTGACCTCCACCTACAACAGATCTAGCCAGACATTCTACCTGACTAGGCCTTCCCCTCCTCCTTCTACCCACCTCCTGAACGACCGTGAGGTCGATCACCTCCTCCTCCTCCGCCCCCTCTGCCTCCCTGGTCTGCGCCTCCAACTCCTCCCACTCCTTCCAGATGGTGGCAACAAACCTCCCTAACTCCTCCTCCACCTCTTCTGGGACAGGGATAAACAAAACGCCGAGCATCACCGCCATCTTTTCATCCTCCCCCTTCAGCCATTCCTCTTTGAAGAGCCTCATCTCCTCCTCTGCCTCCCCCAGTTCCCTGTGATAAAGCCCTCCTCGATTCAGCACGAGGGGCTGCCGGGCTTGCGCCTCATCGATAAACTTAAACAGTGCCTCACGAGAGCTCGCAAACGTTGGGCAATGCAGCAGGAAGTGACGTAACGACTCGTTAACCTCAGTGCCACACAAGGCGAAACAGCTTGAGCAGTCCGGCGAGCATGAGCCAAATTTGGATCGGTAGAGGCGAAGGCGATTGTTGCAGCTCAACAATCGCCTTCTGATAAGGTTGTGACTTCCCCCCTCCAGAGCCCGCCAACGTGGGAAAGCAGAGCGGGAAGATATCTGGCTAAGCAGCACCCTAAGCCCATCAGAGGGCTTAGCCTGCCGCTCCCAGCCAGCTACTTCCTGCCGGACAGACCATTTCTTTACCACCTCGTTCCAGTTCGCCAGAGCGGCCCGCCAGTCCTTATCATCTGCCGTGCCATCTTCGTTCACGACCCGCTTGAGCGCATCCGCGTTCACGACCCGCTTGAGCGCATCCGAGCCCTCCCGCAGCCTGTGATCTGCTAAGATCAAATCTTCCGTATCTTCCTTCCATTTGCACCGACCCGTGTTGTAAAGCCTGCGTGTTAGCGCTGTATTGCCCAGTAACTCGATGTGCCCTAGGAACCGAAGCCGGGCCGCCTTGGCAAGGATGCTAAAACTCGGCGTGCGGCCTAAACCCCTGGTGATGCAGCCGCTTGTGCGCGTACCAACACCCAAGATGACCCGCAGGGGCGCTACCAACGCGCCCTCCAGCTTACTCAGCTTTGTGGCGCCCGGCAGATCCCAAAAAGCCGATGCGTAAAGCAACTTTGCGCCAACCATTTGCTGCCAAGTCATCAGCCGAAGACGCGATGGAACTTCATGGGCCATCCAGAGGGGGTAGCAGGTAGCCGTTCCCGCTACAGTGATTTCCGCCGCCCGCTTCGCTTGCGGTTTATCGGAGAGGGTGTCCGTGAGCAGAACTCCCAGGTATTTGTAGTGGTCGGTGACGTTGAGAACCTTGCCCCGGAACCTCACGCATGGGGGCGACTTTTTTGACTTGGCGTGCCCGTATATCGGCATGACTTCCGTCTTGCCCGGTTTCAGGTTGATTTCAAGCCGATAGTTCTCCACGAATGTCGCCACGACATTTACAATCTGTTGAAGCTCCGTGACACTATGCGCAATTACCGCAACGTCGTCGGCGTAAAGCAGGGTCCGTATGTCTTCGATGCGGTTGAGGTACTCGATCTCAAACTCTTTCGCGATTCGGACCGTTAGCTCATCCATGAAGACGTTGAACAGCGACGGTGACAACGGCGACCCTTGCTGAACTCCCATCTCTTCCAGCACTTCACCAGTGAGTTCGCCATCGACTAGCACTCGCGATGACGTTCTTTGGTAAAAACGCCGCAGAATGCGATAGAACTTGCCCTGTACCCCCATCTGGGTTAGCCTCTGAAACAACCCGGCCCGCCAAACCGTAGGGAATGCCTTTCTCAGATCCACGAACAAAACGAAAGAACGGAGGCCAGCTTGTTGTCTAAGGCGCAGACGCTCCTTAAGGACAAAAATCTGGTCCCCCGTACTACGTTTTGGCCGGAACCCACCCTGCTCTGGGCGAAGCCTGCCCGGCTGATCGATGAAAGCCGTAAGCCTCGCCGCCATAAGGGACAGATACATCTTACCCAGACAGCTCAGAATCGCGATGTCTCTCCAATTTTCCGGATCGGTTGGGTCGCCTCCTTTTGGGATGTTGACGATAATCGCTTTGCCCCAGTCGCTGGGGGTGTATTCGCACGATTTCAACCAGTTGAAGAAGCGCACCAGAAAGCTCACAATCCGCGTGCCTCCGTACTTGAGCATCTCGTTCTTGATCTTATCCGGTGAGCACGCTTTGTGATTCTGGAGATTTTCCTGGCAGAGCTCCAGTTCCTTCTCGGTGTAATCATAGTCCAGCGGGCCCGTCTCAGTCCGGATCTCCTCGGCTTGCGCCATGGCCTCGAATTGGTCGCGCAGGTTGTCGTTATACTGGAAGGTTTCGCGGGCCTTCCGCTCGGGCTCAATCCGCGCTGCTTCCTCATCGGAACCGACTTCCTCTACACATGCATCCTCCAAAAACTGGTTTTCTTTGGGGACCACCATACGTCGGCGGTATTCTTCCCATTCTTGTAGTTTTTCCCGGAGTGTGCATGCCAGAGTGCCATCGGGCTTCCGAACAGGAGCAGAAGCGTTCGACCGCCGAACCCCGCCCAAACACTTTGACAGCTTCCAGTACGTGGCCATGGTAGCGCTCCTGAAGTTGGCAGCGGTGTCATTCTGGACCCGCTTCCACGCTTGCTCCTTCTTCTCCTTGCATAACCTTCTGACCGCCTTCCTCGCTTCTTTATATCTTTGCCAGGCCTCTCGGTTGGCCTCATTCCTTCGCCAGAGGCCGTATGCCTCTCTCCGTCGCGCAATCGCTTCCCTAAGACTCTCATCAAACCATGCATTAGTAAACCCTGGCCTAATCACCCGAACTCCCAAGACCTTCACGGCTGCGCCCGTGAAAGCTCGGACCACTAAGCTAGCGACCCTATCTACCTCCTGCTGAAGCTCATCCGGGTCCTCCACTGCTGATAGATCTGGGAGGCCATCTGGCAACAGCCCCGATACCAGCTGCAAAGGTCTCGTCGTACTTCAACCTAAGCTTAGACAGCTCACTCTCCTTACCCCCAACTACCCTGCCTATCAAGCGCTCTGCCTTGAATGCTTTGTACCTCTTTACCTGCTTTTGGGGGGATGGCTGTCCCCCCCAGACCAGTTCCGCCCACACAGCTTTGTGGTCGGTATCAAGGTCTACCTCGTCGACGCCGAAGCTTGCCTCCTCCGCCAGCTCGGAAGAGACGCAGATGTAATCCAGCAGATGCCTTCGTCCACCTACATTTTCCTGCCTAGACCACCAATATTTGTGCCCCCGTGGTTGCGAAAACCCACTGAGATTGCGCAACCCCGTGGCAACAAGCATCGCAGCCAGCAACTCACCATTCTCACTCCTAACCCCTCTACCCCTCTCATCTATCTCGCCAAAGAGGCCCACCACTCCCTCCTCCCGCGCTATTCTGGCGGGCCCCAGCTTAGCATTAGCATCACCAACCGTAACCACATGACCTTTGGTGGCGAAGTAGGAGACGGCCGCCTGCCACGCCTCGTAGGCTGCAATAGATTCCTCTCGTTGATTTTCTTGGGGGAAGTAGCCGTTGCCGACGAACACATCCGACGCCGTCGCGCTCCCAGACGACAGCCTCACCCACAATTGCTGTGGGTGTGGGAACAGGCGCCTGTACAATGGTAGCGCACGGTGCCAGATAGTTGGCCACCAACGTCAAGACTCCTCCCAAGAGACGCGAGCCCGCACCAGTTGCAGCCGCTTTGCCGAGGACTGCGAAGCCGTCGACTTGGAGCTTCTCCACCTTCTGCGACGATAGGTTGTGCTCCTGGACTCCGACGATCACCCAGCCTCGCTCCTTGTAGTGCTCCGGCCATTCCCCAAAGCCTGGGCTATCCGCACCCACTTTGCCTTGCCAATTATGTGAGGCCACCCTCAGTGGGAAGCCTTTCACAAATTGGGAAGAACGAAGCTGATGCCGATGCCTGCGCTTCGGTTGAGCCCGCTTGGAGCCCTCCGCCACCCTCCACGGCCCATCCTGCACCCTCCGCCCCAGCTCCTCCAGCTCCCGCATCCCGCCCCACTCCGCCAAGGGAGATTCACCGCCTAAGGCTTCGCCCTGGGGCTCGTCGTCGACTTCCACGTCGAGCACCCAGTAGCCAAACCCTTGCTTGCGAAGCTCCCTCTGCAACTCCTCATACCGGGCACCCCGTGCAGCCCGCTGCTTCTCTCTTTCACGGAAAGTCCTACCCGTCGCAACGTGAACCTTTCCCGTGAAGAACTTACGCTCCCGCAGCAGCCGCACCATCTTCTCCGCCTCCTCACTAGACGCACATTTAATCCGCAAATGCCGCCCGCTACCTCTGCCCGCGAATTCCACCTGGACTTCCCCGAGACCGAGAATTCGGAGCTCTCGCGCCATGACCACTGTCTGAGAGACATGCGATAGCCCCCATACTATGCAATATCTCTTATCCAGCTCATTTCGTACCTTCCTCCGCCACCTCCTCGGTGGCGGTACCGCTTGCCACACGCCGTGACCAGACCTTTCCGGACGTGACTTCTCTTCCGAGGTTGGGGAGGGTGATCGAGATGCAGCAGTATTGCTGGCTCTACGTGATTCAGGTTCCCCGTCAGGTACGCGAGCACTCGACCACCCCACCTCGGCCGAGTAGCCATCGCCACCCGCAGGCGCACTCCCACGGGGAACGTCTAAACCTGAAGGATTACCGCCTTGACCCATAGGGCCAGCACTAGCGGCCGCGCTCTTCGCATTAGAACCTGACATAAGTGGTATGGGACCCCGGTGCCGCATTGATCGAGTTGTAAACTCGATAAATGAGGACCCAGGTGGGGTTATTTAAAGCTCAACCCTTAAAAAGCATGCGTGTACGTATGTATAGGAATACACACAAACACACACCTGCATCCGTAACCAGGCACGAGGCGGGACCCGCTGTGCATCATCGAGGTAGGTGTCGTGGCAAACCACCCTGCGGCCGATAAACGCTGCAAGTGAGTCATCTACCGAGAGCACAGAGTGACAGGCCCGTGCACGTGTACCCACCACCCCATAACCCTCCGCCAGAGCAACCCCATGGCATCCGCAGGATGAGCACGAAAAGTGCTGAGAGAGAGGGTGAGCCAGGAGCCCCGCTCCGGTCCGTCGTTACTTTGGTCATTTAGTCGTTTCAAGGCTTGTGGTAAGGTGTAGGGCCTCTCGCCTTCGTACAAACTCCGACCGACAGTAGTTTGGTTGACCATCCTTCGCGGTGACCCCCTGAACACAACCCCTCCCCCAGTGCCCACCCCTTGTGATTCCAGAGGCCACCCCGAGCCAAGAGCCATGAGTATGATGAGCAACTCACATGAGTTACTCTCAGTAATTGGGTCCCGTCTCATAAATCAATGGAACGCTTATCGTGCGCCCCTCATAGGCTCAGCCCGCCCATGTGAAAGCTAGGCCTCGCCCAAAGCAAAGCAAAGCAAAGCAAAAAAAAAAAAAAAAAAAAAAAAAAAAGAAAGAGAGAGAGAGAGAGAGAGAGAGAGAGAGAGAGAGAGAGAGCGCGAGAGTGAGGCCGCCGTGGCTCGCCCGCAATCCAGCTGGGTGCACCTCGTCACAACCACTCATCGGCGTGAGCTCATAGCTGTGTGTGACATAGGTACAAGAGCAAGAGGAGAAACAGTGTGCCAGCGTGGATGTGTGGGTGAGGCAGTGCGGTGAGGCAAAGCAGCGATGCCAGTTGAATCCCTGGAGACGGAACCTAGTATCAAAAACATCGTATAAGTCTACCCCAGGCCTCCATCTACCGAGTGGTGAGCTCGATAGAAGAAGACCCGAGTGGGGTTATTTAAAGCTCAACCCTTAAAAAGCATAAACATGTACGCCGCCAGGAACCCAACAACAATAACATAGCAGCCAGGAACCCAACAACAATAACATAGCAGCCAGGAACCCAACAACAATAACATAGCTTCCGTAACCAGCCTTCAGGAACCCGCCTCAGTTACCCGCCCCCGTAACCAGGCCAGAGACGTGACGTACTATGCATCATTGAGGTGTCGTGGCAAGCCACCCTGCGTCCGATAGAAGCTACAAAAGAGTCATCTACCGAGAACACTAAGTGACAGGCCCGGTCACATGCACCCAACACGTCCCGACCCTCCGCCAGAGCATCCCCATGGCATCCGCAAAGTGAGCACGAGGGAATCTGGGAGAGAGGGTGAGTCAGGAGCCCCGCGTCCAGGCAGTCACTACTGTGGCAGTTGAGTGATTTCAAGGCTTGTGGAAATGTGTGGAGCCTGTCGCCTTCATACCCACTCATACCGACAGTAGTTTAGTTAACCAACCTGTCCAGTGACCCACTGAGCCCAACCCCCTCCCTCAGATAACCCCCACCCCCCGCACTCACCCCGAGTGATACCAGAGGCCACCCCGAGCCAAGAGTTGTGAGCGTGGTGAGAGAGCTTCTCTCAGTAAAAGTTTCCGTCTCATGAATCAGTGGAGCACTGATTATGTACCCCTCATAACAAGCTGCCAACGGCCCCAACCCCGCCGTGTGGCGGTGACACCCAACCATGTATTGGTGCCCCCCAAAATAATAATAATAATAATAATAATAATAATAATAATACTATATTTGAGGCGTACTGATGCAGCTAATGGCATATCCTCAACGGACATAAGCCTCCAATACCCTTGTTCGAGGTCCTCCACCCCCCCGTGTCAGTCTCTCGCCTGATGATCGGGGCCATCGATGGAGCTCCTGAGGGCAAGACTGCACTAAGCCGAGGTTATTCCGCAGTCCCAGCAACCTCTTGCAAGACGTCACCGAATGTGCAAGTGCATACACCAAGCGCGGTTGCTAGAGCTGCCTCGAAACCCCACCCATAACAATCTGGTGTCTGCTGGGTCCTGGGCTATCAACCAGCATATGCGGAGTTTAAGATCTTTTACGCGCGCAACGACCCTCCTCCCCAGCATCTACCACCAAAGGGTTATGAGTTGGCGTCACAGTTTAACGCCTTGAGGCCATTGGGCTTAATAATAATAATAATAATAATAATAATAATAATAATATTATTACATTATTATTATTATTATTATTACTATTATTATTATTATATAATATAATATAATATAAGAGAGAGAGAGAGAAAGAGAGAGAGAGAGAGAGAGAGTGTGTGTGAGAGACAGAGAGAGATTTTTCATGTGATTGTCTTTTTTCTTATATCATATACAGCGATGATATTCCAGAGGAGACAAGTCAAAGCGAACATCAAGCCTCCGACGAGGTTTGTCATCTATCTATCTATCTATCTATCTGTCTATCAAGCCTCCGAAGATAGCCGCCAGGTTTGTCATCTATCTATCTATCTATCTATCTTATATAATATAAATATTACATATTATATACGTATACATATTATATATATACATATATATGTATATATATATATATATTATATAGGTTATATATATATATACCTATATTGTATATAGGTATATATGTATGTATCAACAAATGCGCTATTATCGCTGCACAGTCGGCCTGATTAGCGAAGATTTATACATACATACATACACACACACACATACATACATACATACATACATACTTAGATACAAACATACATACAGTATGTAGCATACATGCATACATACATACATACATACATGCGTACGTACATGCATACATACATACATACACATACATACATACATACATAAGACTGTTCGTGTCTTGGGAACTGAATCTTCATACATACATACATACATACATACATATATACATACATGCATACATGCATGCATGCATACATACATACATATATATACATATATACATACATACATACATGCATACATCCATACACACATGCATGCATACATACATACATATATGTACATATATACATACATACATACATACATGCATACATACATACATACATACATACATACATGCATGCATGCATGCATACATACGTGCATGCATGCATGCATGCATACATACATACATACATACATCGATGCATACATACATACATACATACATACATACATGCATACATACATACATACACACATACATATACACAGTCGGCCTGGTTAGCAAATACTACATACTTACATACATACATACATACATACATAGCATAGCATAGTCGGCGTGGGTAGTAAAAATTTTTACATACATACATACATACATACATACATATATAGCATAGCATAGTCGGCGTGGGTAGTAAAAATTTTACATACATACATACATAGCATAGCATAGCATAGCATAGCATAGTCGGCGTGGGTAGTAAAAATTTTACATACATACATACATACATACATACATAGCATAGTCGGCGTGGGTAGTAAAAATTTTTACATACATACATACATACATACCTTGCATAGTCGACGTGGGTAGTAACGAATAGTCGTGTACATACATACATACATACATACATACAAATCTCGCTTAGTCGACGTGGGTAGTAAAAAATAAAATATTCGTGTCACATACAGACCTACATACATACATACATACATACATACTTACATACATACATATCTTGCATAGTCGGCGTGGTATGTATGTATGTTTGTATGTATGTATGTATGTATGTAGGTAGGTAGGTAGTAGGTAGGTAGGTAGTCGGCGTGGGTGGTAAAAAATACATACATACATACATGCATACATGCATACATACATACATACATACATACTACATACATACAGTCGGCGTGGGCTCTGAAGCTGTCACTATACATACATACATACATACATACATAAATATTATCTATCCATCTATCTATCGATCTACCTATCTATCTATCAGTCTATCCATCTATCTATCTATCTATCTATCTATCTATCTATCAGTCGGCGTGGGTAGTAAAGAGCATTCGTGTCTTGGGCACTGAAGCTGTCTCTACACATACATACATACATACATACATACTATCCATCTATCTATCGATCTACCTATCTATCTATCAGTCTATCTATCTATCTGTTTATCTATCTATCTATCTATCTATCTATCTATCTATCTATCTATCTATCTATCTATCAGTCGGCGTGGGTAGTAAAGAGCATTCGTGTCTTGGGCACTGAAGCTGTCTCTACACATACATACATACATACATACATACTATCCATCTATCTATCAATCTACCTATCTATCTATCAGTCTATCTATCTATCTATCTATCTATCTATCTATCTATCAGGCGTGGATAGTAAAGAGTGTTCGTGTCTTGGGGACTGAACCTGTCTCTATTCCTTTTCCAGAAACAGGTGTGTATATATACCAATAAATGATAATAATAATAATGATAATAATAATGATAATGATATTACTAATAATAATAATAGTAATAATAATAATAATAATAATAATAATAATAATAATAATAATAATAATAATAATAATAATAATAATAATAATAGGCTTCCTCAGACTATAGCATCAGATCCAGATCCTGGACATGTGCCTCCATTGGGTCACCGGGGTCAGCCGATCCCAACGCATTGTCAGAACACCAAACAGACATAGCAGCAACAGCAACAGCAGGGGCAGATGGGGGCTGTGAAGTGCATGAAGAGCTAGATGCGAGGGTGTTAGCTGAAGAGAAGAACTCCGAGACACTACGCTGCGCTCCCGAACCCCTCTCTCTAGCCAGGACGTCCACTCTGCGCGGACGGCCGCGCCGCGCAACATCAACGTCACTTGGGGGAGAGGGTGGGACAGAAGCTGATGGAACCTCAGTGAGGTCAATCACCTCCTCGCCCCCATCCTCCACCCCAAGCTCCTCCCTTTTACCCTCCCTAGCAGACCAACACTCAGACACATATGATCCAAACAACACATCCAACTTTGGAGGGGGACGCAACGCTGTAACCCCTAACAACGCAGCAAGCCTAAAGTTACTGCGGAAGCGCGACTTCCCCTGAAAAAACTTACAAAACAATCGTGATTGATCCACAGGCGACATATCATCCCAACCCTGCCGCACAGAGCCCTCCCGCTCCCGCCCAAGCAACACATCCTCCACCACAACCTCACCGCCTACGACCTCACCACCCTCCTCACTCCCTCCATCCCCCTCAGCAGCCCCCACAGCCATGCCACCGAGCCTCTGCATACTCAGCAACAGCTGCTTACGTCTCCCCTCATGCATGGGGCAATCCCATAAGAAGTGCGCAAGGGACTCATTGACATCATCATGACAACAGAAGCAGCGAGGGGACATGCCACTGACCAACTTGCTGCGGTACAACCGAAGGCGGTTGTTGCAGCTGAGCAACCTTCTCCGAAGCAGATTATAATGCGCATCATCAAGGGCTACCCATCTTGGGAACTCCTTAGTTCCAAAGACTTGTCTTAGGATGACTCGCAGGCCATCAGTAAGATCGCTGCCTGCCTCTCGCTTGTCCCACATCAGTTGCTGCACCATCTTGACGTCCTGCTGAAGGGCCCACTTGTCCACAGTCGAACTCCAACCCTCGAGGTCCTTCTCTGAGCTATTTAGGAGCTCCTGAAGCCCTTGTTGTAGATCCATTGAGTCCCTGATAGCGCCTTCGGCCTCCGCAGTCCAGTCGGATTTGACTTGAGATGCGATGACAGGAAATCGCTTCTCCGGTAGAACACGCAGCCGTCCATAGAACTTCAGTTGCGCCGCCCGCCGCAAACGCTCCGCACTCAAAGAGCGCGCCAGAAAGAGTGTAATCCACTTGCTTGTCTTAGGGCTGATGCCGAGAATCATCCTCATGGGGCGCAGCATTGCTGCCTCCAGCTTGGTGAGCTGCGATACGGGGGCACGCCAGACATCGAAGGCGTACTTCAGCTTGGCCCCCACAAGTTGATTCCAGCACATGAGACGATACCTAGCTTGTATCTCACCTGCACACCACAAAGAGTACCAACCTGCGGTGGCGACTTCAGTGACACGCGTAGCCCGCAGGGCCTGCTCCTTCCACTTCAGGTCGTCGGTGATAACCACTCCCAGGTACTTGTACTGACTGGTGACACAAAGCTTCTGGCCGCGAAACCACACCACGGGCTCACCTCGCTCCCTGATACTTGGTCGTTTCGCCTTGCTCGACGTGTAAATGGGCATGATTTCCGTCTTGCCGGGCTTCAAGTTGACTTCCAGCCGGTAATCTTCCGCGAACTTGGCCACAACATTGACCATCTTCTGGAGCTCGGTGCGACTGTGAGCGATGAGGGCCACGTCGTCCGCGTATAGAAGTGCCTTGATGTCGTTCAGCCGCTTCACATCCGTGATCTTGAGGGCACTCGCCAGCCGATCACACAGCTCATCCATAAAGACGTTGAAGAGTGTGGGAGAGAGAGGGGAACCCTGTTGGACGCCTACACCCTCCAGTACTTCGGGGGTGAGTGCTCCATCAACTAGCACTTGCGACGAAGTCTGCTCGTAGCACCTGCGTAGCGTGCGCCAGAACTTGCCCCTTACACCCAGCTTCCAGAGCCTCTCAAATAGGCCATCTCTCCAAACAGACGGGAAAGCCTTGCGTAGATCGACGAACAGGACATACGACTCCCGCTTCTGCTGCTGACGCCCCTTCAACCTCTGCCAAAGGGTAAAGACCTGATCCGTAGTGCTACGCCCCGGGCGGAAGCCTCCCTGCTCTGGACGTAGCTTATCCGGGCCATCCACGAAGAGCGTTAGACGAGTAGCTAATAAGGACAGATACAGCTTACCAAGGCAACTAATAATCGAGATATCCCTCCAGTTGTCAGGATCCGTAGGATCCCCACCCTTGGGGATATTGACGATGATTCCCTTGCCCCAAGCTTTTGGAGTCCTCTCGGCTTCTCGAATCCAGTTGAAGTACTGCGTTAAGTAGCCATTGATGTAGGCGCCGCCATACTTGAGCATCTCGTTCTTCACTTTGTCCTCGCCACAAGCTTTGTGGTTATTCAGGGCACGTTGCCTTGCAAGGACCTCCTCTTGCGTGAACGGCTTGTCCAGCTCTTCGCAAGTGTCTTCACCTACTTCGTGCTCCTTCATAACCCGGGCCACCTCATCTCTGAAGCGATCGTTCCAGTGGAACTGCCGCTTAGCTTCGGCTTCCTCCCACTCCAGCGAGCCTGCTTCTGCACAGCACGCCACCACAACAGCCGCACTTGCCGGATTTTCCCGTGGCTTCACCGAATTTCTCCGAAATTCCTCCCACCGAGCGACCTTTTCCGGCAGCGTACACGCCAGTGAGCCATCCTCCCTTTGCACCGGCGCGGAGACCTTCGTTCTGCGTGCCCCGCCAAGCCGCTTCGCGAGTAGCCAAAAGCGCTTTGAGGATTGTTCGCGTTGACATTTGACCGCTTCTTCCTGCACTTGCTTGAAGGAGGCGGACTTCTTGGCCCGAGTTGCCTTCCGAATTTGCTTGCGGAGCCGTAGCCAATTCAGACGGGCTTCCGCATTCGATTCATCCCTCCTGTATGCTGCGTAGGCCTCCCGGCGCTGCTGAATGAGCTCCTTTAGCTCCCCGTCGAACCAATTGTTGGTGAAACGGGGTCGTATACATCTGGAGCCAAGGACCCGGTGCGCCGCCATTCGGAAGGACTGCGCCACTCGCTCGGTGACGTCATCTACCACCCGTTGGCTGTCGGCACCACCCGATAGGTCAAGCTCAGGCAGCTGATGCACTCCAAGCTTCTGTAGGCAATGCTGGAATACGTCATCGAACTTGTCGCGTAGATAATCCAGCGCTTGCTTCGCAGCGTGATCATTACCCGAGACACCAGCACCAATAAGCTTATCAACACGAAAGGACCTGTAAGGTTTCGCAGCCCGCTTTGGCCGGCGCTGGCCGCTCCACGTCAGTTCGGCCCATACTGCCTTGTGGTCCGTATCAAGATCATCTTCGCATACTCCGAACTTTGCTCCAGATGCCAAGCCAGGCGTCGCGCAGATGCAATCGAGGAGGTGCTTGCCTGTGCCCATGCCGCGCTGCTCACGCCGGGACCACCAGTAGGACCCTTCCACTGGGCACGAGAAGCCGCTCAGATTTCGCAGGCCCGTAGCGACGAGGACAGCCGCGAGTCTCTTGCCGTTCTCCGAACGTACCGGTTCCCTTATCATCGACCTCCCCGTGTTGACCGACGATGCCCTCCTCTTTTCGGCTGCATGCCGGCCCGAGCTTCGCGTTGGCATCCGCCACCGTGACCACAAGACCTTTGGCTCCAAAAAAAGCTATAGCTGCCTGCCAGGCCGCATACGCCTCTGACGACTCTTCTTCCTGCGTTTCCTGGGGAAAGTAGCCGTTGCCCACATAGATATCCTGAGCGCCGGTAACACCCGAGGCGATACGCAGCCACACTTGCTGCCGGTGGTCGACGGGGGCTGACACCAGGTTGCAATACGGACCAAGGAAGTTAGCCACCGCGAATAGAACCCCACCCTTGCAGCGATTTTTCTCGCTGACCTCCGCAGGTTTTCCAAAAATCCGGAATCCATCCAGGCTGCATTTGGAAAGTTGCTTCTTGCCCATGCGGTGCTCCTGTGCCCCGATGACTAGCCAGCCCTCGTGCTTGTAGAATGATGCCCATTCCGCCGTGCCTACGTTGTCGTATCCCGTTTTACCCTGCCAGTTGTGACTCGCGACGAGTAGCTTGAAGCCGGTATCGAACTGCTTGGAGCGGTGCTTCTTGGCTCGTTTCCGGACCCGACGGCCGCGCTTGGCTTCCGCCCTCGTGCTGCCCCCCTCTGCAGGTGCTTGCGCAGGTTGGTCCCCCACGGCACTGGCCGCCGAATGCAGGGGCACCACATGCATATCAGCACACTCAGACACACACTTAGGTGCATCGGCAGCCAATTCCGAAGACACCACCTGCACATCATCGACACATTCTTCATGCAGAGGCAAGACGCGATATCCCGTCGCAGCTTCCTCCTTCCGGACCGCCGCTTCCCCACGCAGATGGATGCGAATAAGCCTTCGGACACGTTCCCTGTCCCTGAACCTGCGCCCAAGGGCCACATTGACCCCTCTGCCGAAGAATTTGAGATGTTTGAGTTGCTGCAACGCCGTCTGCCTGCTGTCATCGTCCTCGTAGACCAGCTCCAGGTGACGAGACATTCGCTGGCCTTGCCACTCCATTACCGGGACCACCAGACCAAGACCGCTCATTTTGGAGGCGATCTCCTGTAGATTGGCGCGTTCTGAGAGCCCCCAGACAATCAGATTACGCCCGTCCTTGTCGTACCGATCTACCCGCCGGTACCGTCGAGGCGGCGGTGCCATCTGCCACATAGCGCCGCTCGCCTTATGTTGAAGCGCCGACCCGTGTGCCAGGTTTGGGGAGGAAGGATGAGGCGCAGCTAAGATAGCCTCTCCACGTGGTTCAGGAATTCCGTCATATACGCGAGCCCTCATCCTCCCATCCTGGGACATCGGGCCAGAGCCCGTCGAAGAGGCATTCCCACGGGGATTGTCCAGGTCTTCGGCGATTCTACCTTGTCCCATAAGGGCCACAGTGGTAGCTCCGTGCTTCGCGTATTTGTAATCCATTGAGAGTAGTAGACGGCCAATGTCGCTGGCCATCACCGCCGCGCCTCTTTACGCCGAGGAAAGCGCCCGTCCATGCAAATAGCATCGGCGGTATCTGCAACACACACTACACGCATTTCCGCCGGTGTCACTGGACGCAGCCGCGTCGCTTCGTGCCCTTCGGCGCCCGCCAGCACCCCCCAGCGTCGCCAGAACCTGCCTCACGCACTACACACACTCTCCATCGCATCGCCAACGCCTCTACTCTCATGCCTTATGGACTTTCAGCTGCTCCTAACAATACACATCATGAGGTACGGGTGTCCCCGAGTGGAGCCAGATCGGACGGCGTGCCGCTGAAACTCCTTCCCCCACGTGGGTATAGAAGGCGCGAACCTAGCGGTACCTATAGGGTCTTACAGACAAGTATAGTAATCCCAGCCGAAGCTGCTCAGTTAGAAATGCAACGGTGGAGGGTGTGAATGCATGGGGCAAGGCACGGCAACGCAGCAAGGCACTGGCAAGGCATTGGGACCGACTGAAGCCCCTCTCCAACGTGCGCTCATCATGTGTTCCAGTTAGGCAACCCCGAAGAAGCGAAGATAGGGAGGAGACAAAACCCAGATAGGATGAAGATAGGATTAACATGAAGCCGAAATGGAGCCGAGTTGGAACAGGTCAACTCAGCCCCATCTCGGCTCAATGTGAATCCTATCTTCAACCCATCTCGGTACTGTTTCCTCCGAATGCTCACCTCAACAAGATCACCAAACCGGAACTGGAAGCCCCCAGGCATTTACTCGGCAGGAAATTCGGCGAAAATGGGCTAACCAGGAAACCAGACCCAAACCAACAGCCAAGAAAAACGAGCCAACCAACAATCCAACAGACAACCCCACAACCTGCCTGGCCGAACCCCTACCGAGTAAATGCCCAGTTGAGAGTTGCGCATATCCCGGTGACCACCCTCCCCAAGCGGTCACCTTCGTGGGGAGAGGCCCAACCACCTCCTCTTCCCATGGAGTGCCATCTTGTGCACCCCTCCAGAATAATAATAATAATAATAATAATAATAATAATATGTATGTATCGTCTGCCAATTGCTGAGCCAAAAGGCCATGTGCATCCAGTCCTCCATTCCATAAGGAAAGTCTCCACACCAATCGGTGGAATAAAGGAAGTGACGGCATAGAACATTACTCTAGGAGCTTTATACCAATCAGCCCATGGAAAGGGACCGATGGCCTATGTACTCCCTAATAATAATAATAATAATAATAATAATAATAATAATAATAATAATATTGTTTCTCTAAGGCGTACTGATGCAGCTGCATGGCACGATCCGTGTCCGGACATAAGCCTCCAATACCCTTGTTTGAGGTCCTCCAATCCCCCTTTGCTGGCCAGTCTCTCGACTGGTAAGCAAGGCCACCGATGGAGCTCCTGAGGGCAAGACCGCACTAAGCCAAGGTTACTCCGCAGTTCCAGTAACCTCTTGCAAAACGTCGCCGAATGTGCAAGTGCATACACCAAGCATGGCGGCTAGAACTGCTTCAAAACCCCATCCATAACAATTTGGCAGACAACTGGGTCCTGGGCTACCAACCAGCATGGCGGAGTTAAAGATCTTTTATGAGGCCTCAACGATCCTCCTCCCCAGCATACTACCGAATGGTTATGGATTGGCATCACAGTTTAATGCCGTAAGGCCATTGGGCTGGAACTCTGGTAAGCAAGCAATTATTGACTAGGTTTTTTCATCGGGGGTTACCCTCAAATACATCACAGTCAACACTCCAAGAGAAGAGCCAAGGTTACTCCGCAGTTCCAGTAACCTCTTGCAAAACGTCGCCGAATGTGCAAGTGCATACACCAAGCATGGCGGCTAGAACTGCTTCAAAACCAATAATAATAATAACAATAATAATAATAATAATAATAATAATAATAATAATATGTATGTATGTATGTATCGTCTGCCAATTGCTGAGCCAAAAGGCCATGTGCATCCAGTCCTCCATTCCATAAGGAAAGTCTCCACACCAATCGGTGGAATAAAGGAAGTGACGGCATAGAACATTACTCTAGGAGCTTTATACCAATCAGCCCATGGAAAGGGACCGATGGCCTAAATAATAATAATAATAATAATAGTGCTTCTCTGTCAATGGCTGATGCATTTCTGCACATGCGCCTCCATAATAATAATAATAATAATAATAGTGCCTCTCTGTCAATGGCTGATGCATTTCTGCACATGCGCCTCCATCGTCTCACCCGTGAGGGGAGTACGAAGAATTGACGATAAGCTCTAATGACACCCCCGCAAGGGCAGTTCCAACACTTCCAGACGGACCGGTATGTTCAATGAAAATACTGGTCCAGAAATAGACCGGTATGTTCAATGAAAATACTGGTGGCACCGACGGGAATCGAACTGGCGACAGGGCTCAGATGGTAGAACTTGACCACTGGGCTATCACGGTGTCCAATAATAATAATAATAATAATAATAATAATAATAATATACTTCCTCTAAGGCATACTGATGCAGCTGATGGCACGATCCGTTTCCGGACATGAGCCTCCATGCCCTTGTTCGAGGTGCTGCATCCCCACCTAGTCAGTCTCTCGACTGATTATAGGGGCCACCGATGGAGCTCCTGAGGGCAAGACTACACTAAGCCGAGGTTATTCCGCAGTCCCAACAACCTCTTGCAAAGCGTTGCCGAATGTGCAAATGCGTACACCAAGCATGTTGCTAGAACTACCTCAAAACCCCACCCATAACAATTTGGTATCCGCTGGGTCCACGGGCTATCAACCGGCATAGCGGAGTTTAAGATCTTCGACAGGCGCCCAACGACCCTCCTCCCCAGCATCATCCACCAAATGGTTTTGAGTTGGCATCACAGTTTAACGCCGTAAGGCCATTGGGCTGAATAATAATAATAATAATACTATATCTGAGGCGTACTGATGCAGCTAATGGCATATCCTCAACGGACATAAGCCTCCAATACCCTTGTTCGAGGTCCTCCACCCCCCCGTGTCAGTCTCTCGCCTGATGATCGGGGCCACCGATGGAGCTCCTGAGGGCAAGACTGCACTAAGCCGAGGTTATTCCGCAGTCCCAGCAACCTCTTGCAAGACGTCACCGAATGTGCAAGTGCATACACCAAGCGCGGTTGCTAGAGCTGCCTCGAAACCCCACCCATAACAATCTGGTGTCTGCTGGGTCCTGGGCTATCAACCAGATATGCGGAGTTTAAGATCTTTTACGCGCGCAACGACCCTCCTCCCCAGCATCTACCACCAAAGGGTTATGAGTTGGCGTCCCAGTTTAACGCCTTGAGGCCATTGGGCTGGAACTCTGTTTAGCAAGTGTGACTAGGTTTTTTCATCGGGATTTCCCTCAAATATGTCACAGTCAACACTCCAAGGCAGATTTACTATATCTGAGGCGTACTGATGCAGCTAATGGCATATCCTCAACGGACATAAGCCTCCAATACCCTTGTTCGAGGTCCTCCACCCCCCCGTGTCAGTCTCTCGCCTGATGATCGGGGCCACCGATGGAGCTCCTGAGGGCAAGACTGCACTAAGCCGAGGTTATTCCGCAGTCCCAGCAACCTCTTGCAAGACGTCACCGAATGTGCAAGTGCATACACCAAGCGCGGTTGCTAGAGCTGCCTCGAAACCCCACCCATAACAATCTGGTGTCTGCTGGGTCCTGGGCTATCAACCAGCATATGCGGAGTTTAAGATCTTTTACGCGCGCAACGACCCTCCTCCCCAGCATCTACCACCAAAGGGTTATGAGTTGGCGTCACAGTTTAACGCCTTGAGGCCATTGGGCTGAATAATAATAATAATAATAATAATAATAATAATAATAATAATAATAATAATAATAATAATAATAGTGTATCTCCTGCCAATTGCTGAGCCAAAAGGCCATGTGCATCCAGTCCTCCATTCCATAAGGAAAGTCTCCACACCAATCGGTGGAATAAAGGAAGTGACGGCATAGAACATTACTCTAGGAGCTTTATACCAATCAGCCCATGGAAAGGACCGATGGCCTATGTACTCCCTAAATAATAATAATAATAATAA
>WBZZ01006422.1:85000-167500 GCA_019918135.1 Paulinella micropora | reverse complement strand
AGGCGACAAGGCATGAGCTCATCATGCTCTAAGAAACCCCCTTCCGGGGAGGTTTGGTAACACCAACTCCTCCGGAATTCTCAAGTGCTGCCCGTATACTAGGACGTTGGGGGAAGCGCCTGTGGCTTTTCCGCCCAATGCCCTTGATGCGGTGTTGTTCATGGAAAACACAAAAGATGGTAGGGCCTTGTGCCATATGTGCTGATTGTCGTGACAATATTGCTGGAGCGCGGCCTTGAGCGGCCTATGGACCCTCTCAATCTTGCCGTTGCTCTCTCAGGCGAATATGCCGTTACGTATTTCCACTTAAAACCCCACACTGTGGACAGTCGAGCGGAGAGATCGTTCGTGAACTCCGATCCCCGGTCGCTGTACACATTCTTCGGCACTCCGGTATATCGGAAGACATGGTCGACCAGAGCCTCGCATGTCGATTCCGCATCCTTTTCCTTAACCGGCACCGCGAACACATTGTTCGAAAAGCGGTCTATGGCCGTTAGGATGTACCGATAATTGTGGGTTTCCAATCGCGGTAGTGGTCCTACGTAGTCGACATGTAACGTTTCAAACAGGTTCTCAACAAGCTTGTATTCCCCATAGAGGCCCTTCTGAGCATTGTTGTGTGGTATTTTGGTTTGCTTGCCGTGTTCGCATGCGTCGACTGTGTCGGCGATGGATTTCTGCATACCATGCAACCAGAACCTTAGCGATATGAACCAGGACATCTTATCACTTCCCGTGTGTGAGTTGAGCTGAACTGTGTGTGGCTAACAAGATCGCCTTTCGTACTCACTGTAGTGGAACCCAAAGTGTCCACTTCGACGGCGTCTTTTCCCACTTGCTGCCGGCCCCCTTATACCACAGGAGGTCGTCGTGCCAGGTCATAGTTTTCTTATGTGCTCTTATTTCTCGAGTTTCAGGGTGTGTTAACGGATCAACGGCGTGAGCAATGAAGGGGCCCCATTCCTTAGAGCTCTTTGCCAACTGACCAAACACCGCGGGGCTCGCCACGGTCATATCCAGGTCGTCCAACTGAAGGGCGCTGGTGACCAGGCTTATAGGTCCCCCTGTTCGTTGCGTTTGCTCGGCGGCCGCGATAATCGCCGACCGTGAAGGGTGAACATGCCGGGGTACCCAGAACGACTGTACCTTATCCGCGAAAAATGCGTTAAAGGAGTGTTCATGTTCATGAGTCTGACCCGGCTTCAGGTCGCCCTCGCTGAGGATGTCCGACTGTGTGTCGATCTTTTTTAGCAAATCTTGCTAGTCCTCAGCCTCATGTTGTGCGCAGCACACTTGACGTATGCATTGTAGCTGGTCCAACACTTCGGCCTGAGTGTCGGGCCTGTATCCCGGTGTCCAGGCTGCTGTGTGCGTTGGTGGAAATGTATGCCATCCCCGCCGGCAAAGTGTCTTTGAAATCTGCTGTGTGCTCCGTGGCCATCCAGTCATCATCGGCAGTCCATGCAACTAGGCAGGCCGTGGGAGTGTCTAAGGCAAAACGATCTAAGCCATCACCTACGGAGCCTTTCACCCGAGGCATCCGCGACAAGCTATCTGGAACCGTATTGTCTTTGCCTTTAATGTACTTTATGGTGAAATCATACAGGGCTAGCTCCGACTGCCATCGGGCCAGTCGTCCCGTATGTTCTCGATCCATGAGCCATCTGAGGTTAGCATGGTCTGCTTGAACCAAGATGTTCGGAGCACCCCATAAGTACTCCCTCAGCCGGCTGAACGCCCAAACTATCGCCAACGCTTCGCGTTGCCTTGTGCAATAGTTGACCTGTTCGGGCGTCAACTTCTTGCTGACAAACATGATGGGTCTTAGCTGTTTGTGATCGGAGTCGTATTGCTGTAAGACAGCCCCGACCGCGTATTTCGACGCGTCAGTCGCCACAACAAAACGCTTCTCAAAGTCGGGGAGAACCAAGACCGATCCGCCCTCTGTGAGGGGGTCTCGTGTCAACGCCTCCTTCAGCTTTGTGTATACCTCCGCCGCCTTTGGCGGCCATTCGCCATCCGGGTCGCCGTGAAGGCAGAAGTCCCGTAATGGTTTGACAAAGTCCTGGAAGTTCGGAATAAATTCTGAGTACACCTGTGCCATACAGAGGAAGGAGTGCAACGCTGTGCGTGTGTTTGGGCGTGGGAGGGAAAGTATAGCGTCCCGCTTCTCCTGCTTCAACACTATTACCCCATCCTTTACTCTGTGCCCTAGATAGTCGATATGATCTTTCGCAAACGAACACTTCTCTAGGTTCAACCTGAGGCCAAAGGCTTCTAGGCATCTCAGTATATCCGATACGTGTGCCAGGTGCTCTGCTTCCGTATTCGAATAAATGATGATATCGTCAATATAACCAAAAGCTGTATTGATTAGTATGTCCGTAAGTCTCAGCGAACTTACTATCGCCGTACTTTGGATCGGACAAGGCCTGGTTCATGCAATCCTGGAAAATAGCCGGGGCGATTTTCAGTCCCATCGGGAGTACCGTCCATTGGTACAGTCTCCCGCCAACGGCAAAGGCCGTCAGTGCCCGACTATCCACATCCAGTGGGATGTTCCAGAATCCATTTTTCAGGTCTAGCTTTGTGAAGAATTTAGCTTGTCGGAGTCGATTGAGGCCGTCCCGCATACGGGGGATTGGTGCATAACTCTCTTGATGATCTTATTGAGCCTTGTGTAATTGATACAAAACCTCTGCTTACCATCCGGCTTTGGTGCCAGCCGAGCCGGTGATCGGTATTCCGACCATGACGGTTCTATAAGCCGTTTAGCTTGCATGTCTTGGATCATCTCTTCACAGATCTGTTCCTCCTTGTAGCTGAGGCGCGATCCGCGAAGACGAGGCATCGTCTGCCTCACCTGTCGCTCTATCTTAGCAGCAGTGTGTGTCACACCGCCGGCTACCAGTGGTCCAAAGAGGGTTTTGTTTTTCAGAAATTGGGCCTTGAGATCCCGAACAAAGTCTGGTGACCCTGACTGTCGTGCCACGACTTCGTCGATGATCTCTTCGACCGGTTTCTGATCTCTCGGGTCGTCCGGGTACTCTAAAATAGAGTCCGGATCCTCAACCTCATCCTTCGCGTCCCTGCCTGGGTATCGCGTGGTTGATTGGTTGTCCCATGTTGCAAATTCCTGAAGCTCTACTATCATGTCAGCGTACTGCTTCGCTGCCGATTTGTGATAGAACCCCGGGAAGATCTGAAAGGCAAGCTCCCTCATGTCATCCACCTTCCGGGTCAGTAGTTTGGTTCTGTATGCCAGACCATCCTGCCTTGATCCAAGCCTTAATGCCATGAGTGGTTTAGCCTGTCGACTGGGTATCGGTATCGGGTCATCGACCACCCTATCCAATACATCCCTCCACCACATCACGGTGGGGTGTATCGATATATCGGGAGTATGATGGTGATGTCCTCACCCCGATCCAACCTGTCCGCCAAGAGTTTCGGCACCTTCGATAGACTCTCGGGCTGGATGGGTTCCGATCTCTTATACCATTGTCGTAGCTTTTCCATGACATCGTCATCCTCTGTGAGGCGTTTGGATGCATGGAAAACTAGATTAGACTTGACCCTTATGAACTCGTGTGGTTGCCTCTGCCCGCCTCCATAGAGGTAGGTTTGGTCAAATCCATGCCACGATTCTTCTTGCTTCCGTAGTAGCAAGGTTTGGGCCTCACGTTCGGCTGTCAAACCCTCGAAGCCCGCCCATGTGCCGGTTAACTCCGGGAGTCATAAACATTCGTGTATACCCGTGCTGTGCCAGCGGGCGTAACACGTTGCTGCGTCCGTATATCATGCGGTACGGGTGGTGCGGGAGGAATCAAAGTCACCTGTGCCCTTCCCCTATACGGATGATCTAACGGACGGTCCGGGTTGGGGTTAAGTATAGGGTATTCCGCCACCTGGCGTCCCTTTCCATATTTAATAACATCCTGACCCAAGAGGAGCTGCGCTTGCATCATCTTGAGGTCTGGCTTACCCAGCACTATCGTACCCGGCGGGAAATCTGGTACAACCAATACATGTATGCTGTATGTCATACCAGTCGGGAATTCCACCGTTAATGGTAGGCGGCCTATGATCGCACTACGCCCGTCATTTGCCCCGCGAATATATCCGAGTTTCCCTTGACGCGTGAAATCGAATAACTTCCCGAATTTATCGATAAATTTGCGACCCGCAAACGTAATTTGTGCCATGCTGTCGTTACCTGTGTCCAGGTGGGCATTGAGTTCCCGCCAATATAACCGGGTGTAACTCATGTCCCTTGCCTCCTCTGCCGGGAGGTCCTGGGATTCGGCTGCCGACTAGAGCTTGTCGCAATTCCATCTCCGCATGGCGTTTCGCCATCCGGCGCCTTACCGCTCCAAGCTTGTCCGGATCACACAGGGGTGATAGCTCATCTGGCTGACCACCGCCGGAGCTACGCTTGGGCCGTCTCGCGGGCCCGGAAGCACTATTTCGTCCTGCGTCGTGAATGGTGATGCGGCATACGTGTCTTCTGTGTGTGGGGGGAAAGCGTGATTAATATGCGGTATATTCGGGTGATTAATATCTGAACCGGCCACCGTTCCCGGGGCTAGTCTAACATTGCGACCGAGCAAAGACCTTTGAGGAATTATCAATTGTTTTGCCCTGGCTTTAATGTTAATCACCTTGTTCTCAAAAAGGGCTGTTTTCTGTAACGCGGCGACTGGTATGGAACCTGCACTACTTGCGCAGGTGCCCGCTGTGCGGACACGGCAACTTAGCCCGTCCATTTTAGAGTTGTCCTCGTTAGTCGCCTGTGCGACATCGTCTTCGAATGGAGATATATGAGGGCCCGCCTGTACATTATCGCGGATGGTCGTCACCTCAGGTGTAGGTGTACGGCCACGACTACTGTTGCGCCCCTCGGCTATCCCTTCCTTCACCCCTGCCGTAGCAAAACTGTCTACTGGGAACCTGTGGCCCCCGTAAGGCTGTCTAATTGTGGTATCGGTGGGGATTCAGCAACCCAAGCCGTCGGTGATGCGTCAGCATCCGCGACCACCTGACCTGGCGTTGGTGAAACCTCCCTCCTAACTACTTTGTCTCTTGGCGGTGTCATGACCACCGGTGTGTCTATTATTGTGTGGACTTAATCTCGACTGTCCCATTCATCACCATTGCGGTCGTGATCGTGATCACTCGGTCTGACGGTGGCATGTCCTCGATCTCCACCACCCTGTGTACCGGTGGGGTCATAGCCTCCGGTCCGGTTTCAGCGATAGGATCATCACCCTCTGCGGTGGTTTGTGACACCAACGGATACGCAAAACGTACCCGCTTGTGGACCCCGGGGTGTGTCCTTGCGACAGGTCGTTTAGCCTTTGAATCGTCGCTTCTTTGTGGACTTCTGTCCCACTTGCTGGCCTTGGCCTGCACAGTACACGTGACGTGTTTTGAGCGTTTGCGTTTGCGTGTGCGTGTAGTGGGCGTACCCGTCTGGATCAGGAGTGACTCCTGTCCTGGCATATATGCCGCGAACTTGTCCGCCGCCAGGAATTGACGCTTGATGGCGTCGGCTTCCGCCTCGAATGCGGCGCGCCAACTCGCCACATGCCCGTTCGGCATCATCGTGACCCTTCCGTTTTCATCAACGTTCGGGAATGGCAAGTTCATGTGTGCCTGCTGTTTCGGGCAGGGCACCCAATCACCATCTTCTGGCCTTCGCACCTTCGATCTCCTCATCGCTATGGGATGTTGTGGAGTGCCCGGGTATGTGTGCCAACGCAGACACGACTCACCCATTAGACATGGCCATACCCAAAACCGAGGATCCGGCAGCCCGTTGAAACCGATCGCGTGATGCCAATAGTCGCAAATGGTGGCTGACCTGACCGCTGGTGCGGTGCCAAGCCTGTCTAGCCGTTGTATCCCATATGGACAATTAGCCGGCCCGTGATCGATAGGCAGAGCGCTGAGAGGCTGATTGTTTTGTCGCGGGATTGGCTTTAGCTTCCGCTTCTTCGACTGAGGCTGACGTGAGGGCGGGGCCCCTTGCGTCTGACTCGTCGATGGTGCTGGAGGCTGTGTGTATATGGGCATCACAAAATGTGGTGGTTGATATGTATGAGGCGGTGATGTCAAACCCACCGGTGGTGGCGATTGAAATCCCGAGTTGGTTTGCTGCAAGTATGGATTGGGGCTACCCCCCGATGGTGAGGATGTGGATGGGTATGGACTCGGCGAACGTCCCGAACCCGTTGTGTGACCTTGGCCCCAATACGGGTTCGAAGAGCTCGACGAGCTCGACGATGACGACCAGTATGGGTTGGACGAACTCGAGGAGGATCGCTGGTACGGGTTGGGCCCCGTATACGAGTGATCTCCCCACGAGGTGGATGTGACAAAAGACAGTATGTCAAACTGGGGTTCATCAGCCTTTGGTTGATGATCCGTCAACGAGATCCCCACAGCTTGCATAGCCTGCAGCAGGAGTGTTGCCCTTCGCAGGCGTTCGTCCTGATTGCTCATAGGGCCGAAGATCTTATCCACAAACGTTCTATCCCATTTGCATACTTCGACAAGCCGATGAATACGAAAGCTCTTGAGTGTAAATGTTTTATCATCAGCATCTTGTGCCTGAGACAAGACTTGTCGAATATATACCTCCCCTGTCGTTCGGCCTTTGGCGGTTGTTGCTCTGGCTATACCCTTGAGTACTGCCATTAGCAACGTCGCCAGATCGGCTCTGACAAGGGGAGTAATGAGTTTTTGTGGTAGATCCACGATTTCGTTGTGAGAGATATTTGCTTCCCACATCCTTTGTGCCATTGCCGACACGAGGTCCGCGACCATGTCGGGATCGCACATATACCCCCAGTTTGCCCCACGAACGAATTGTTCAAGCAGGTAGTGAGGCCTCATGGAGGGTCGCAACGTCCCCTCCGTAATCAGCCTGCCCGCTTCTTCGTCCCACAGGGCCCACCGGTTGGTAAGCAAGTCCTGAGAAGCCCAACGACTAGCTTTGTTGGCTAAAATTTGTTTGGTGTCCGCTGCAGTCAGGCTGAACTGCCCAACTGTGCTGTCCAAATAAGTGTAACCCAACAACAGCAAATACCCTCGCCGTAGACGATGTTTACTTGAGGCTTGTATTTGCCGTAGTCGAATGACGTAGTTCTGTCAAGCCGTTGTAATGCCTGCTCGACAAGTTTGTTGTTCGCCGTCTTTGGTTTTTCAGTGGGTGTTTGAGGTCGTTCGCGTCCTCCACCCTCACTGTTCCCCGGAGGCGGGCCAACAAACCTCTTGCGAAATATTACGAACGTCATCCCTTCTGGGATGATGGTGGCCCTGCCATCACCTCCATTTGTGACTTCCACTTCATTCGCAATATGGATTCGTAAGATGTCGCTGATGGTCTGTGCTACCAGCTCACACATGGCACAAAAATTGCACCAGTATAGCTTTACGGCAGCATGGGGGGAGATCTTTTCCTCCACCGCCTTCCCCTCTATGACATACTTCTCGCATCGCAAGTTGCATTTGTAATATTTGAACTTTGCCGCCATCTTTCCCACCCAGGTCCACTGTCCCTGCTCGAGTGTGTCGAGCAGCTCGTTTAGTGTATCCCGTGCCTGAGCTGCTTGCGGTTTATTGTCCCCTGAGGGGAGAAGGTGTTGTTTCCAGCTCTTGGTTTCGGATAGGGTTAGGTCCCACACACGGTGACCGCATTCCCCAAGTTTCGTGCTGAGACCATGTTCCAAGCCTGCAGCTCAGAAACCAAGGCTATCAACCCTGCCGAGTTTGGCCAACGTGTATCAGTGGCAAGTTCTTTATCGGCCTCTCCTGAGTATGGAAAGGTGAGAGAAGGTTGCTGCTCCTTGTCGACGAACAAAGTATTCAGTAGGGCTGGATACTTTTGGTGGTTAATCTGCCACGCTTCGTCAAGAAGGGTATCTCTCGTAACTGCTAGAGCTTTGTAATACTATAGGTCAATGACTTGCTGGATGGTCATGGTGCCGTTTGCTGTGAGGGTGGTACTGATATATCAGTCCTACCGCCCCTTGTGTCGTGCCGTCAATATACATGCACCTGTACCAATCCACACTCTCATACATATTGTGGGGAAAAGAATCGCCGAGTTGTCATGGTAGTTAATCCCATGTTCCTTCTCGTCGAGAGGTGTTCTCGGCCATCCCTCTTCACGACCTCGGTATCGTTCCGCCACGACCTTAGTCGTAGGGATTACAAGTCCATTGTCTGCTCCTCTCCATGGGGAGCGAGGAGGTTCTTCCTGCCCTCTGCTTCCTCCCCTTGCTGGAGTTTCGAAGCCTTCGCCTGAGCTCGAGGCGGGTGGGGTGTTGGTATCTGTTCCCTCACAGACATATCCAACCGAATTGCAGTGGTTGACTTCGTGGTGTGGCCTAACCACGCAATGTTTGTGTTATCCTTCATGGGTGTGAAACGAGCAGTGTCGTGTGTTTCTTGTGTAAGTGTAGTGTCGTGTTTGTTCTGTTTTCCTGTGTCTTGTTCGTTGTGTGATCAATTCTTGTATCAAACACAACGTGCGACAACACAACAACCAACCCACGCACACACTAACTATCAGTCAAGGTTGCAGTTGACTCACCGCCCCTTTGCTTGGGGAAAGCCTTGCTGACTTCTCTTGTATGCCAGTCGACGTATGCTTGTGCACCCTGGCAGTACACACCACACTCGTTCTTTGAAACAAGTCTATCTTCGACCTGTACACCCCTGTGTGTACACAACAGAGAACGTATCAAAAGGTTTTCAATGAGCATTTCTGGGCTCAGCCCAATAGGTCACTGTTATTGTCCCTTTGCAAAAGGTTCTCTCCCAACTCAAAAAACGACTGAAGGCTTTCCTTTCTGAGTGTGGTGGGTGTGCTTGTGAGTGTTTTCGTGTGTCTGTATGTGTGTGTGTGTGTGTACCGAGTGCTGCTGACCCTTCACACACTTGTTGCTGTTGTCTTGGGAGCCGCTCGGTATCCAAGTTCTTGTCCTTGCTGACTTATTTGACACCACACGACACGTTTGTAGTGCTTGGGTGTGATGTGTGGTGTGTGTTTTGTCTGTTGTTGACGAAAGTAAAAATCGCCCCCAAAACATATTCCGTCTGGACTCTCCTGTGTTGCTCTGCAAACTAATCCCTTGGCCTATGTCTTGTTTGACTGGCCTAAGTGGAGGAGTGTAGGAAAGGAGTTGAGGAGGTGTTAGGAGGGTGCAGTGCACATAAACAACAGTGAAACCTTGCGTAGAGGCCCACAAAGTGGCGCGGCAAGACACTCGTTGTGTGTACGACTTTGGCACCTACAGTAGTGTGTTTGGAGAAGTGTGGGGGGGGCATAAAGAGTGTCTCCAGTGAGGCAGAAACACTATAGTGTTCACTGGAGTGACCGTCGACAGTGCCATTGTCGAGTCAGAGGAGTGCTTTTCAGGCACACTCACAGGGGGTGAAAAGACCTACTGACAGTCTGTTCCCTGTGGGCATCCCTACACCTAACCCTACTATGATACCTACCCGTTACGAGGAGAACAACAAACAATCACACACTCAGACTCCAGTCTGTATAGCCACAAGTGCTTAGCCTCGCACAAACGTTAGGAAAGCGTAAGGAAGTGTAAGGAGGCAGAGGAAAACAAACAAACGAAACACAAACAGAAACCTATTCATTTGGTATAAAACCTGTTTGCACAAACCACATACATCCTACACCAAACGTGGTGGCCATCTCTTAGGGGGGAAATCCCTTCCTTCTTCCTTTGCCAGGCTTGGGGGATTGGCTTTTTTCAAATTGCTGAATTGAAATTTGGAGGATATAAAAATCTAGGCTGGGACTCCACTTTTGTCGGTTATATTCAAAAGATATTCTTTAATGCAAGCCGGGGTATTTATCCATCCAATTCCACAGCACTCTGAAAATAACATAATCTTCCTCCTCTACAAAAGAGAGGATCATAGTACCAGTATGGCGGAAAATATAGGAGACTGTCAGAGCCAAGCAACAAAAAGGAAACAGAGAGCCATTCCCCGATGTCTCACCCCTAACGATAATATTATCCGGCATAAAAAAGTAGTACCGGTTATGAATAATAATATGATCGTTTTCAACCGCTCAAAAGTACTGATGATATAAATAAAAACGGATATAACTACATCTTGACGAGATATAGCTCATCTATACATCACTGTGTATAGGGGTTACTCATATTAAGAAAAGGTCGCATATTTACCTATCTGCGCCTACATTATGTTATGTTATGTTATGTTATGTCATGTCATGTTATGTTATGTTATGTTATGTTATGTTATGTCATGTCACGTCATGTCATGTTATGTCATGTCTGACATGTCATGTCATGCCAGTCATGTGTCATGTCAATGACATGTCATGTCATGTCATGTCATTGTTGTTGCTATATACTTACCTGAAGGCCGGTCTGCAACCAAAATGATTACTATTATTAATAATATTATGTCACGCAACCAAAATGATTATTATTAATATTATTAATATTTGCCGCCACGTTCAGACATGTTGTCCTCAGTGAATGAGACTTCGAAAGAGTGATCCATTGTGACCAGAATTGTGAACAAACGATAAATGACAGTTTATTTTGAGCTAATCTTTGAAAATTCGTTCTGTTGGAATAGACCTGAAAGGGTATTTTTCGCTTGTTCAACATTGAATTTCTGCTTACTAATCAGAATTCTGACTGTGGGAACTAATAATTAATTAATAGTTATGGACCGGTCGTATCGTAGTAACGGTGTCGTTAGAGCCATTACTTATGATCCGACCAGTCAAGTTACGTGGCGCGTCTGTTGGCGCCTTTTCTCATTAAAGTTGTTGTAGTGTGTTGAGAGTGTAGTAGCTATCATAGATTGCTTTATTAATAACAGTAGTCTAACAGGTTATCGAGCCTTGATTAGCGGTCTCTGCGCCACCAGCTTTAATCAGTTGCACTTAGTCTGAAAAGAGAGGCATTAGGCCTTCAACAGAAAAGTGCGAGGATCGACGTGCAACAGGCAGTCGACATCATTCCGTGGGTAGGCAGAAGGCACCCACCTCAAACGTGTCTATCGGCTAGACAGCATAGCATAGACACACCAACTCATTTCTCCCTAATAATAATTCCCCTGTTTCTACTTAATTGTAGGAATTTATTGGTAGTTGAGTTTAGCTCCTACCTTCCGCACTTTGGTCCAACATGGCATATACCATGTTTGGAACGTCGATGAACAGAGGGTTCAAAGTGGATCCCCCGCCATTTAACAGCAGAGACCCAGATTGGGATAATTGGGAATATGGGTTCCTCGCTGTTCTGGCGATCTATGATCCATTAGCGATAGGGGAGCTACACCCTTTGTTTACACAAGCGAAGCTGACAGTTGTTTTCAACTTACCTACAGAACCACCTCTTTCACCTTCCGGAGATAGCGAGGACGAGAATCAGGACCGACAGAGAGAAAGAAATCTTTAATAAGAAAGAACCTACCATTGGCAGCTCTTCCTCCAGCTCTGCTCTACCTGTCAAACAAGAACAAGACGTTAGTACTAGTTCTGCTTTGCTTGATCCTTCTTCTTCCTCAGCAACTGTTGAGCAGAAAGAGCCTGATGGAAGTTCGGTTCCTATCCTGACTACTGCATCTAGACCAAATCCCCTTCTTGCTTCTTTCGCTACAGAAAAGTATTACCAGCAGATTGAGGAAAGAGATAGACTGAAACACAACCGATTTATCTTTGTTCTCTTAATTCAGTCCTGCTCTAAGGACAAGGAAGCTATGTCTGTCATTAGGACAGCGGGGTCAGATGGAGTCGAATGTTTCATGGCTTTAAGGAAAAGATATGGAGGTCTTGTCTTGTCAAATGGAAAGAACGACAAGACTTCCTTGACCTTTCCTACCCTAAGAAGATCCAAGACGTGAGACCCTGGTTAACCCTCTTTCACAGCAATATTGCTGATCAAGAGGCAGTTATGAAGGTCCCGTACCCTGAACTCGTAAAGATAGAAATGGTCATGAAAAAGATCGAACACTTGACCGAGTTCGGCCGTTTTCGCAACAAGGTCACCAGTCTCCTTCCGGAGGAGCGACCGGGTTGGGAATCCTTTGTGAAAGTAATAGAACAGGTTGCTCAGACAGAGGAATCCAAAAACAAGATGAAAAACCTTTACTCGTCAGGGGGCGGTTTTCGTTCCCTTTCGTCTAAAACTTCATCTGGTACGGGAACCAAAAGTGACCCCATAACAGTCAATCTTATGGGAAACCAAGCAGGTAAGACACCCCAAGGTTGCTATAACTGTCGTGGTGATCATAAATTCAAAATTTGCATCGTCCCTTGTACTCTCCCTGAGTGCCCCCGAGACGGACATGTCCCGGTGAACTGCCCCATAAGGAGGAAGGCAGCAAGGATAGTTAACTTAGCAAAAGGGGTAGGAGAGCTGAGTCTGACTAAGACAGATAAGACTAAGGAGAGCAGTAAAGGGAAGAGAAAGATGAGACAACAAAAGAAAGAAGTAGGGAAGGAGAAAAGGAAGCTGAAATCATCTGATTTTATCAAGAAGAGTACAGCAAAGACCAAGACGATTAGTCTGAATGCAGGAGGTTCTGACTCCTCTTCTTCTGGTAGTTCTGAAGAAGAAGGAGAGGAGTCCGAAGCTCTTGTCATTCAGACGAAGAGTCTGGTACTCATGATGATGATGGAGGAGAAGAGGGAGTAGGGGAAATAGGGTACATCAATCACATGTTAAGCATAAACATGATGGAGAGAGAGGAAACGGACGAAGAAGAACCAAACTCCTCACTTGACAACACCCCACCCACTTCCTCTTTTGGACCACAATCATCGCCACCCCACACATCAGAATTGAAGAACAAGAAGGAAAAGAGCAACACACACGCACAAGATATGCCTGCTCATCTTCCTGTCCCTCGATCTACTCCCGTTATTCCCCTCCTGAAAGATAATCGCTTTACTACTCCCCTTGACACGGTGGGCGACCCAACACCTCTTGGGGTAATATACCCTATGGAGGAAGGATGGGGGCTTCGTCGTGTCAAGGGGGGTTACAGGAAGGTCCTAATGAAATCCCGGAATTCTACTTATCTTCACTTACGTGAGGAGTCGATGGACGACTCCTCAATCTGTGGGCACAACCCGTCAGAGGAAGCATGATCATTGTTTCAAACATGAAACAATGTGATGGGTTTAACGTGAATAACGCACGTTGTTCATGGAAGGTAGGGGCCGCCCGGGGTCAGAGACCAGGTGGTGAGTGTGCCAAGATGGAAAAACAGGGTTGCGATTTCTGTTCCCATTATATCGGCAGTGAGCGAAATAGGGCTGACTTATTGGCAGTAATTAGAGCACAGCTGAACCTGGGGGGTACACTATGGCACTATGGGTTAATGCTAGCCCCTATGGACTGGATTATGCGTCAGTGGATTAGGACAGATCAACATTCCCCCCTGTCCAACCTGATCCTCTCACGTCATCTTCCACACACACATCACCACACAGACATGTCTCTTCTCATAGTTCTAGTGCTTCGTCATCTTCTCTTACAAGACATACTCTCCCTATTTCAACTGTACAACGTTCGGACTCACACATAGAAACGAGTGAGAACGTTGAGGTTGCAGTAGGGGCAAACAACCAAAGAAGAGAGAGAGGTGAGGGAGAGACGATGACGGACGAAGACGATGATGAAACCATCTCTTATGCTTCTCCCCAGAAGTCTTCCTCTTCTTCTCCTGCATCATCTGTACAACGCTCGAACTCTAAGAAAGAGATGAGTAAGAGCGTTGAGGATGAGGCAGGGGGAGAAGAAGGGGAAGCCAAGAGAGCACGCCCCTCGTTTGTCCGTCGTATCACGCACTCCCCTTCACCGCGCCTTGCACCCAGCGAGTTGAATGAGGGGAGGGAGAGAGAGTTACTAATTAGAGAGAGATAGGATTAGGAGAGACCCCACGATTGCATGGAGATGGGATGAGGGGAAGATGATGATAGTAGGGGGAAATGGAGAAATACCATCTCTTGGAGAGATACATAGGTTGTCCGGTGCGTTAGCAGAGGGTGCTAGAGAGATAGAGGTGAGAGATTCTCTTATTACCGGGAGAGACGGGGAAGTTAATGAGTTCTATCTTGAACTGCATATGGATATTCAGAGTTTCGTCATTTCCATGGCCCACAAATGGAACAACCCTTTTGCAAGAGGGCTCGTTGCGGCATTTCCTCATCTGAAAACTCAATTACTGGAATACCGGGAATACCTACAAAGGATAGGGGTAGAGGGGGAGAACGTACGAGATATTCCACCGTCAAGACCTAGCACATCTCCCAAGACCACCTCAAACACCTCACCTCCATCTGAGAAAGATTGCGTCATAATGATGCATGAGAACGAGGGAGATGAGAGAGAGACACCTGAAAAGAGTATGGCAGGGATGGTTTGGGTAGATGATAATGGGGCTAGTGAGTTCCAATCACCCCATAAGGATGTGTTCGTGAGAATGAAGCATAACCCTCAGAAGTTCAAAATCGCGAAAGGGAGCATTAAGACGGAGTACAGGGGAGTCTTGATGCAGCTCTCTGGAGCAAATGGAGAACCGATCCAGGTGTATGATTCGCACACAACGTACAACCCCCACTTGAGTTACGGTTTAGTGGCTACTTCGGCTTGGTTGAAACGAGGACTGGCAGTAGTCCATCAGAACAACCAGGTGGTTGTGCTTAAGTCCCCAATCCAAGGAAGAACAGATTGTAGCTAGGGGCAGATCTTTGCCTAACCTGTTCGTCTTTGATCCCCCGGCAATGCCCCCTCTAGACCCAAACCAACGATACGAACCAGTCCCCCTCGAAAAGCAGAGTGTGAAGGTAGAGAAAGAGGGAGCACCGTCATCCACCGTCACATTCTGACTCCCTCCTCGCCGTCCTACACAACCAACAACTCTTCCCGTGTACAATAATGTATATTGCAATGATGTCCCATGTTTATGCGGATGGGGGTGTCACGACAATAAATCATATGTCCAGTTGTCTTGCGAAACAAATACGGAGAAGGGTGAATATTGTTCACAGAGTTTGGCTTGTTGTTTGGTCATGCCAAAGGATGTATGTTCGCACACCTCACGAACTCATGAACATGATGTTGGTTGTCAAATGTCAAAAGCATTAACCCCTGTTGTCCGACCCACACATAGTGAGCATATACACGCTACTGTCTTTCACCGCATGTGTAAACATAGAGGGGTAAAGGCTATGGAAAGAATGGCTCACTATATGGGGGTGAAGATAGTAGGGGTAGGATGGCAAGAAAGGATTATGAAGTGTGAGTACTGCTTAAGGAATAAAATAAAGAAAGCACCACATTTCGACAAAAACCATCACATTGTTGAACGTCATTCCGGGGCTCATATTTCCATGGACACTCAAGGATGGTGGAACACCATATCATGGGATGGTAAGCGATACAAATTTACGGTCAAATGTCTCGCTTCAAATTTCGAGCTCGAATATTATTTACGTCATAAGAATGAATTCTTTCCGTGTTTTATTAAGGCTGTTGCATTCTTTGAAAGACACGCAAACCGGAAAGTCAAATTTATTACCTGTGACCAACAATATGGTCGATATGATACCTTTCAGGAGTGGGTTAATGTTAATCAGCCTATCTTGATTGAGGCTCCAACTGCCGAGAAACAGGCAGTCTCAAAGATAGAGAGGTCCCACCAAACCAACGGTGGGCCTGCTAGGGCGATGCTTAGTGATGCTGAGCTCCCTCCCAAGTTCTGGACGGAGGTGGAAAAAAACGCCACTTATATTAACAACCTCCTCCCGATTGCCAAAGGACCCTTTTAAGGGTAAGTCCCCTTTCGAAGTCATTCACCGCCGGAAACCATACCTGTATCACCTTCGCCCCACTGGTTGCGCTGCAGTGATGAAGGTTAAGGCTCGGCGGGGGAAAGGCGAGAGAGGAAAGAAAGTTATCTTTTTAGGTTACGAACGTAATACCGGGTATTATCGTGTTTATGATCCCGTTGCGCGTGTAATACACGGTAATGTCCGGGATGTTATGTTCGATTTATGGAAAGTGGGTAGACGAGAGGCCTCTAAAAACCTCGAAGGAACAGCAGATGAGGGTATGTTTTCGGTCGGATGGAAATCGGCCACACCCTCTGCTGTTCTGCCCCCAGTCGATACACCACCCAAGGAGAACGTTAGCATCGAAGTACCAGAAACTACATATAGTGCATCTACCCCACCTGCTGTAGCTGCTACTAGTAATAGTGAAAGTACTGAGAATGCCCCCATTACATCTACGATATCTCAGAAAGGATCTGAAAGTGATGATGACTCGGTGATCGTAAGCGATAGTGACGAAAACGATGCCCCAATTCAGGATTTCAGTAATCTCCCTGAGCTTATTCCTCCTACCCCGTCTTCACGGAATGTAGGGAGCATGAGTCAGGGGGAGAAAGGTGTCAAAGTAGTGGGAAAGAGGGGGAGGAAACCCAAACTTAAAGTCATCTTGTCTGGAAAGATCGTCCAGATCCCGGCACGGGCTTTCGGGGAAGAGTGAGCTAAATCCACTTATGGAGATAAGTGGGATTCCATTTTACGGAAGGGAGTTACTCTTGACCCGACTGCCCCGGTTGTCAGAAGAAAGAAACGATTCCCAGCCCACAACGTTAAGTTTGATGATGGCGTTACGGAGAAAATAATAGATTCTGAGATCATGAAGTACGAGATTTCAGGGGAAGCAGCCCCTCCTTCTCTTGTACTGCAGGCTATTATTGAAGCGGCACGCCACAACCCCAATGTAACCAGTGAATTCGGCCATGCCGAGGGGGAGAGAGTTAGGATAGCTGCGGAAAAGGACACACATCCCCCGGGATGGAGATCTCATGAGCAAGGAAACATTTCTCAGGAGAACGTAGTCCCCGGGAGAACCAGAAATAAACATATCTCAGTCTGTGCGAAAGAAGAGAGAATCAATTATTGTCTGGTCACCGAGCAAAATCCGGAATTTTCCGTCGTGCAAAAGCCGAAAGCGCGAGAGACAGAAGCCAGACAGCAAGAGGAGCTCAAAGCATTTGAATGGAGAGAAGAGAGCGAGGCGAGAAGGTCAGGCACTCCGATTATCCCTCTAAAATGGATAGACACTGTTAAGCAACAAGGAACGAGCGATGAATATCATAAAGCTAGAATCACCCTTAGGGGGGATCTCCTGAAAGCGGGCTTGCAATATGATCCCAAACGCACATACTCACCCACCGCTCATCATCGCACTATCCTTCTTATCATTGCTTATGCTGCCTGCTTCGGAACAGACTTGTGGCTAATTGACTTCACCACTGCCTACTTACATGCCAAAATGCCTTATGACATCTATGTCAACCCCCCCCCCCCCGGTTTTGAGAGAGACGGTTTTGTTTGGCTCCTCCGGATGGCCCTTTATGGTCATCCTGAGGCGGGGAGATTGTGGTATGATTTAATGCTGAGGGAGTTAGTCGGAAAGCAAGCTTTTATTACTTTCTCCCTTGACCGGGCAAAGAATCTTTTATCAAACATGCCAAGGACCCCATAAGTACTCAGCTTCTCTCTTTCCACGTAGATGATGGACTGCATGCTGCTGATGAAGCCAAACACATAAGTCTTGTAGAGAGCATGAAGAAGCATGGTTTCAGGTGCAAAAACTTAGGGAAGGCCACGGAATTCAAAAACATCCAGATTGTCCAATCTGAAAAAGGGATTTTACTGCATCAACGAAAATATGAGCTTCTCATTTTAGATGAGTTAGATTATATGAAGGAGGTGCCTGCTAAAACTCCCTTCACCTCAGAAAACCTTCCCCCCCTGAAAATTGGTCACCGCCTGCTCAAGTATATGATCATCTTAGATGTTTGATCGGCATGCTTATCTTTCTTGCTGTTCACACTCGCCCTCTCTTGATCTGTCCTTTGAGTATAGCTGCGAAACAACAAGTCCCATCTCATGAAATATCTTATGCCATGGTTCACCGTATGTTTCTATGGTTGCTGAACCCTAGAGCCTATATTTCAAACGGGGTGATAGGAGGTTGGTCAAGATGTTGACCGAAGGGTTCTTGGTCCCAAGCCCCCTAAATAATGGAAACCGGCAGAGGGACCATCGGCCGCCGAAAGGGCACTTGAGCTTTACTCGTGTGAAGCCACAGAAGTCAATGCATTCAGCGTCCCGTTATCGCCGATGTCGAAAAGTTCATAAACGAGCATCCCCTGAGGATACGTCGACTCAGACTTTGCTGGAGAAAGGGTTACGAGGAAATCCCGTTCCGGGCATATCTTTCTCTTCAACGGGGCACCGGTAGCTTGGTTTTCTAAGCTTCAGACTGTCATAGCCCAATCCACCCTTGAATCGGAGACCGCATCAGCTAACGAAGCAGTAAGGGAGTTGCTTGCATTGAGACAGTCCCTCCGTGACATCGGTTTGCCCATAAGAGGTTTCACCCCCTTGTTCGAAGACAATGAGGGGACCATCATCCTCTCAGAGAGGGGGTTAGGGGAGTCAAGAACCAAACATATCGATGTCAGGTATCACCTGCTCGAGAAGTTGGTTAAGAAGGGAGTTGTCAAGTTGTTCCGGGTACCGACGGAGGAAAACATCGCGAATTTATTTACCAAAATAAATTCACGTACGAAAAATTCAATTATCTGGCTGACCAAATCTCGGTGAAGTTGGTGAAAGAATTTCTTGCAAAGTTTGGTGTTAAAATCGCGTTGTAAGTACCGGGTATTTCCCGCATGAATATTCACGCTATGATCGTTTATAATTATATTATCGGAAGCGGATCGTATCAATTCTCGTATATTATATTTCTCGCATAATGTACATTGAGGGAGTGATATAGGTGACCTGAGCGCGAGCGTGGCGTTTGATGCGCGCCCGACGACGTCATACCTCCTTGCAGGAGAAGAGGCAAGATGCCTGGACTTTCAACCTTTCTCTTTCCCCCCATTAAGACGTATTGTGAGTTTTTATACAACTCTTCAAGTAGGCAGATACGACGAACTCTTAATAAGAACACTATGGCTGCGTTGAGTCCTGACTCAGGATGAGCAAGTGAAATACAAGTAAATAGTAGAGAGGTCACTTCGTTTATTTACATAATTTCGAACTCATTGCAGGCTTGGGTGCAACGTACGATCAAGTGTAGAACGTAGGACGGAAAAAGCACAATATCTAACTTGTCTTCCGTTGCCAGTCATTTTCGCCTTGAGGCTTGCCAAATCAATTTGGGGAATTTTCAAGTCCAACAATCCGACAACTATCCGTTTATGACTGTTTACTTGAAGACTCGCGACACTATCCGTTTGAGAACGGGAGACCTCACAATCTTGTTTACAAATTAACCGTAAAGCGTGTTTTACGGGAAAATCGGGGGGAAAGGTAATACGAACAGAAAGAATGGCAATAGCTAAAAAGAACTTTGAACTGATCGTTTGAAATCATTTCTGAACGAAATCGAAAACTAGTTAGTAAAGTCGAAACGTCGTGCAGAGGAGAATCTAATGAACCGGTCAAAAAGAGTGTCTTATCAACGGTAAATGTTTTGGCCGGTCGTTAAGGTGCTCAGTCTGATAGCTCCCCCCCCCCCCCAGACCTAACGGTTGAGTTGAGTTGCGTACAGAATGAGTGATTAACGAACGAAGTATGTTGTCTCACTAAAAAAAAAAGAGTGTCAAAAAGGAAAAATAGAGGTGGGTGAATCTCTTAAACCATTGGAGCGTAGAAGAGTGGTGCGTCTATACTTGCGCAATGCGGATGATGATCAGCCGGGGCCGGATATCCATGATCCGCAGCAGGATTGGGAAAATTGAGGCGCAGTAGCGAGCGGTGATATCGGGGGGCGATGTCGAGCCATAGAAAATAAGGTGGTCGGGATCTCAAAGCCGAGATGAACCAATGAAGCACCAAGTATGCCGTGCCGATATAACCACTGAGGGGTTCAAGTTCGGTGAGAATAATCGTTGACCTGCGGGCACAAGAGGCGATCAAGGACTTACATGAGTACGCCGGTCACGGCGTAATATTTCTAGGGACGATGACGGTTCAAGTGGGAAAAAGCGCTGGGCGGGAGGGCGGGTGAAGCCATTACGATGGGTAAAACCCACTTGAGAGTGATAGGGGGTGGCTACTCCTTGGACTGAGCTTGCTTGCTCTTCTGGAAGACATGAAGCGGGAAGGATTCGCCGGTGATGAGGGTACCTCGAAGACGCTTAAGAACGTTAGCGGAGAGTCGGCCTTTGTCCTTCATCTTTTTGAAGGGACGCCATGCGATGTATCGATGAACGACTTGATCGTTGGTGATATTATCGAAGAGGAGGGGCTTCCAGAAAGTCAGGGGTTTACTCCAACTGTGAATGGTAGCCTTGTCCTTTGTGTCTTCGTAGATGGGGCGGAAGAGGGGGTTGGTGTCTGAGGTGATGCCAAGCTGATGGACCACGAGGTCATCCTCCTCGTCTTCCGGATCTCGTCCAAAACAGTGCCAAGTTTGACTTGGTTACGGTCGATGAAAGCAACGACTTCACCAGTGGTGTAGTTGACAGTGTCGTCATCATAGTCGTCCACTGCAACTGGGTTGAGCGGGGCGACGCCATCAGTGGGGGCGGTGTACGGAGAGAGGTGTGAACGGTCTATCCGTTTCAATATCCTATTGGTCTTGAGGTGGCGGAGCTTAAAGCAGTTAGAGTTGACCTGCTCTAAGATCGTGTAGGGGCCGTCGAACTGAAAAACAGACGAGGCGGGGATGCCTTGCTTTGAGGGTTTAGGGCGGTAGACGGTGACGGTGTCACCAACCTTCCACTCCTTAACGGCTTGGCGGCGGCCCTTGTTCTTCTGAGCAACAGATCGGGCGCGAGAGACGTCTGTGTACGTGCTGATATACGCCGTGACTGCAGCGCGCGCGCGGCGTAGTACTAGTTCGATCTGCTCTGAAGATTGAAGCGAAAGCGTAGAGGAAGCGTCGAGAGCGGCGCTTGAGGCGGAGGCGCGGGCAGTAATGATCTGAGAGGAATCGAAAAAGTCCAGTGTGCACCGAGGTTTGCGTGCCAACATACCCTCAAAGGCGGTTGTACCTGTAGCCGTGGACACATAGGTGTTCTGGGCGAAGGAGAGGGACGGGATGATGCTAGGCCAGTTCCATTTGTCTGCCTTGGGTAGAGATTGAATTGCTGTGCGGATCGCCTTGTGCCGGCATTCCACGAAGCCGAGTTGATGGTGTGAATAGGGTGCGGTGGTCAGCCAGTCGAGGCCGGCCTCACTGCAGAAGCGTTTGGCTAATGTACCTACAAACGAGCTATGGTAGTCGGAGAAGATGGACTCTGGAAAACCAAAAATGTATGCCCATCGGTTGAGGATGATCTCAACCGTTTCTTCGGCTGTGGTAGAGATACAGGGGATGAATTGAAGAAATCCTGAGAAGAGATCGATGATCGTCAGGATATACTGAAAAACAACGCCCTGAATGCCGACGTGCATATGATCGATGCCGATGCCTTGACCTTGACTGCTCCACTTCAGCGAAGAGTAGCGGCCGTGGTTGAGGGTGAGGCGAGCGTGGACCAGTTGGCAAAAGTGGCAGTCGCGGAGGGCGGCGAGGACATCAGCGTGCATAATATCCGCGCCGTCAGTACGGAACCAAATGTAACGCTCCTTGATGAAGGGGACGAGTGTCGGAGTTTTGGCGTGGTTCTGCATCAAGTGGGCGTAGTTGATCAGCGGGCGGCGCAGTTCCATGCCGAGGCCAAAGACTAGCCACACTAAGTTGTCGTCGAGAAATAAAATCTTACGACACGTCTCGACGGCCTCCTGTGGGAGTGTATCGTCCGGGACGCAGTGGACAAGGTCTTGCGGCATGAGCACGGCAAATGCTTACGAAGGGCGAACATGTCACGTGCGACGGCTGGAGAGCGTTCAGCGGAGGGAATGACAATAGCTAGGTCCCACGGGGCTTGAATGCTTCGTAGTGTTGGGCCGGCGCGGATGATGCGGCAGGAGAGAGACTTGAGTTTCGTTTCCAAAGCAGCATGTGTGCCTTCGACGGCGAGCCAGAGAGTAGAGCCTGCTTTGGGCAGTGGAATGGTTGCGAGGAGCTGTAGGGTAGCTTCGGCTTCACCGATGAGAGTCGGGGCGCCTGGGCTTATGCAGGGGACAAGGGACAATCCATCCGGAAGGAGGTTTTGTTTACCGGGGAGGTATTCGACCTTAAAGCGGATCGTCTGAAGATTTTCCAGAACCGATCCGACGACCATGGGACTGCGTGCCATAACCACAAGAGTCACATATGTTACACCGAGTCCGTTAGTTCGGAGGAACCTTTCCTGCAAAGAGGAGAAGGAGAAAAAATACAAGAGTTGTGCCGTTAATAAAGTACATACAGGAGGGTTGCCCACTGTAGTCAAAACTACAAATAGTGATTCCGACATTTCTCAATCTGTCGGAGACTGTAGAAATTTTAGGTTTGGTTCGAAACTAACTTGTTTGCGTTTTATTTTTTCATTTAAATTCCAGGTTTTTTTGTGTGGGCAACCGAATGACTAATTATCTCTTGAATTTAGCATTCAAGAAAGATTTAAACAGATTCAATCTCGAGTTATCAGTTCCTCCGCTCATCCACTTTTTTGACATTTTGTTCGCTAAAATTTCCTGGTTTTGCGGTGCTTGGCTTGGACCGGCCAAACTAGGACAATCATGCTTCCCAAAGTAGTTTGGAATGCTTGGAGAGATCTCTCCACAGTAATTTCTGTATATAGTGACTATTAAATATGTTTCGACTAATAACACTTTTTCATTACCATCCATAAATTTTTATCCGGTTTCTTGCCTTCATGCCTACAAAAAATGCTGGCAAAACAGCTTGACTTTCCAGCCTGACAAAAATGAAAAAATGGTTCCTGTCACACTACAAATGAGCAGAAACGAAGCTAGAAAGTACCTTATTCGATTACCATGTGTATTTCGTAATTCCCCAAGAAGGTTTGTCACGATAAAGCCTAGAGGCTGAGAAAATTTGCATAACGAATTCAGTCAATAAAGCATGGACTGGTGCTCCGAATGGATTCCACAAGGCTTTCAGCCTGCTTAGAAATGCTTCTACAGTCATTCGCTGATGCATTCTAAACGTGTGTAAGAGGGATTTTGTTAATATTAGCTTTAAGGCTCAAAATCTCGAAATGAGTGTTTCAGCTTTTTTGCATCTCGAATGCGCTGGACTCAAACCCCTGCTCATTTTTGTAGTGCCTCCTCTTCCAATTTTTTGTGTTCAAACACGTATCTGTGTCCTGTAGATGCATTTCCATTCATAAAACAGATGGAGGAGGATCGTTTTCGAAATGTACAGGGGAATGAGTCCACTGAAGTCTGTCTCAACCAAAACTGAAAATTTCGATTTCACAGGTTCCATTATTTTTAACAAAGGAAAACAATTTTCGCTTGACTATGATGATACAAGAACATGTTTGAGCTACTTTTCAGCCTTTTATCACTTACTTGGTACATGAAATATCGATTTTTCTCATTTTCCACCTCTCTCAGAGACCGGATTTCAATTGCATGGTGCTCAGTCAGTTTACATTTTGGCGAAAAGTGGTTTGGTACAGATGTTTATTGAGACGTACTGTGTCGAATTTCTCAACTGGCTTCCTAAGAAAATAAGAGTCAAGAAGAATGAGAAGAGAATTGAAGACCCTCCTCAACTACCTTTTCCCCATTACCATTTCCTTTTTTTCTCCACATGTCCCCAAATTCTCACCGATACAAAACCATATTTTGTGGCGGTTTGCGTGAGGAAAAAAATTGGAAAAAGTTGTGAGGGGTTTTTGTGTGTATTTCCTGCGTTTTCTTAGCGTTTGAAGCAAGATCAACACTAATTTCAATTTAGATTTCATTATTTGAATTACCAATGTTACCTTGTAATCACCAGCAAAAATTTCCACAGAAAAAATGATGGGAAGTGATTGATCCTGACTAACAGCCTCGGTGTGACATATGGGTCGGTGATCGGTGACGATAGTGAGTTCGTGGTCGCTGGCATCGATGTAGTAGCGGCACTGTTGAACACCGTAAATAACGCCATAGGCTTCTCGCACGTAGGTCGCCCAGCGGGTTTGCGTGTCTGTGAACTTGAAAGAAATGTATTGGATAACCGGGGCGTCGCGGTCAGGGCCAGTGGTGAAGGGCACCTCCGATGCCTATTTGGCTAGCATCTGTCCGAAGGCAAAGATGGTGAGAAGACTCGTATTTGGCCAGGACGGGAAGCGTAGTAAGCACGCGGCGGAGCTTCTTCATACATTTCCGCTCTTCCCGATGGAGGTAGGGTTGACCTGCTGGTCGGGCGTGAGTGGACGTGAGCAAGTTCGTAAGAGGTGATACAAGGCGGGAGTAGTCGGGGATGTGGGCCTGTATGAAGTTGGTCATACCTAGAACGGATCGAACTTCAGACACGTTGGAGGGATCAGCCATTCGGAGGATGGCGTCGATCTTCGCTGTGTCAGCGGCGATACCTTTCTTACTACATTTCTTGCCGAGTATTGTCAGTTCATGGTATCCCAAGCGGAGTTTGCGCGCCGGTATTGGTTTAGGTGTGTTTGAAAGTCGTTTGCACCAGCGGTAACGTCGTCGAGATAGGCGCCTGCAGTAGAAATAGCTGGGGGCGGCTTGTTCCAAAAGGGGAGTGGTTGGAATGACTTCTCAATCGCACGTTGGAAATCGCCGGGGGCACGATGTACACCTTGAGGCATAAAGTTGGGGACCAATAGACCCTGAGGGGTCCACACGGCTAAAACATCTCGGCTGTCATCGTCCGGGTTCAGGCGAAGGTGGGAAAAGCCGTCTGCCATGTCGATGGAGCTGAGATAGTGCCAGCCGGCGAATTGTTCTCGGTAATGATCCGGGTTTGGAAGATGATCCGGGTTTGGAAGACCTGGGACTGGGAGATAAAGGTTGTCATTGGGCATGCGGTAGTCGTAAACGTTTCGAATGTCTCGGATGACTTCTTTCGCGATATCCTCGAATTTCCCGACCGGGCAACTGCGGCTTGCCCATGCGCAGTGAGAGGAGGCGTAGCTCCATGTGCCGGCGCTGAGGACGTCCGTAGCCTAGCTAGAAAGATATTTGCCCACTGCCGGAGTCCAGCGCGGGCATGGAACTGCAACTCGTTTGGCATTCGGTTTGAGTCGAAGGGACACGACAGTATGTTTGAAGATGCCTGCCGTGTCTGGAAAGATGTGGTCGAATTCGCGGATGAGGGCCCAGAGTTGGTCTTGTTGGGGTTTGGTGAGGCTTGGGCTGACTGCTTCAGGGGGAAACTTAGGACCTGTTGGTGACGCTTTTTGTTCCTATCGCTTGGTTAGGAAGTCGCGGCAAAGTCTTTCAGAGATGAAGAACCACGGGGTAGGATGGGGTCCCTGGACTGTTGATGCCGTGCAAAAGAGCATGCGAGGGTCGGAGCATGTCTGCGCGAAGTCTTCCATGAAGGAGTCCGTGTATGGAAACGGCGGGCTGATGTCGGTCTGAAGCGTTAGAGGGGTAGGCAGCCTCAGCTGTTTGGAGTCTGGAGAATGCCCCAGATTTGGTTGTCAAGCTTGACTTTGCGTATTGCCCAAACTCTGAGTTAAGCCAGTGCCAGGCCGAGCGAGCATATTGAATTGGCGGCAACTCCGAGATTTATGGTCGAGAAGTCGTCGTCTTGAAAGTGCGGCTCGATGGTCAGAAGAGGCAATGTGGCTAGGTGACAGAGGAGAGGTTGCTTTTGGGCGATCCGCAAAGTTGACACTTTCCTTGTTCCGAGGGTGTTGCGAACGTCGCGTCGTTGAGTGAGGAGAAGTCGCAGATGTCTGGGTCGTGGTCGGCGTTGATGGCCATGGCAAACTGCTTGACCACGAACCGACGAACCGCTTGACGAGGATCCGCTTGACGAAGTCGAGAAGGGGCCTTGTCCGCCGCCTTTTGAATCGTCATCGTCGTGATGCTTCTTGTTCTCACTGGGCTTGCAGCCAAAAAAGGGCTGTGGTCGAACAGGGTAGGCACGAGTTACCTGTGGCAACGGTGCGGCCGATGCGTCAGAACCAGTGGCCGCTGGTGGATGAGCCAGGGTTGATGGGGGCTGAATTGAGGCCAACGGTGGCTGTGCTAGGGCCGGTGGTACCGACGCTGGGGCCGATGGAGGCTGAGCAGGGGCTATTGTTCCTGACGATGAACTCGAGCTAGATGACGAACTGGATGAGGAACTTGAACTTGACGAAGAATCAGGTTGATCATCGTACTTCTCAGGGGAATACACTATCTCGTAAGGGTGCGATGACGATGTTTGAACGTCGAATCCAGCATGGATACTGTAAATGTGAGGATATCCGATTCGATAGTGTCTCCGTGTCTCTCCTGGAGAGAGTGTAAATACATGGGAGGTCTCAGGTTCTGGGATAAGCAATCGCGCGTACACGAGGTCTCGGGTACTCATTTGTAGCCTGTTGTAGAAACGGTCGAGCTTTTCCTCTGTCCTGAACTCCTTAAGGTTGATCCACGGGTGTTCGAGGTGGCCTTCATGTTGAAGGGTGTTATACTTAACGCCTGTGCGCCAAACGTTGAAGTGTCGTTGAGCGTGGCGTGACGGTATCATACGGATAAGTGGGGTTCCGTATGGGTAGCCACGGAGACGTTTGTCTCGGGAGTACGGGTTAATGATATCCGTCGAACATGGGACAGTATGGGGTGGGTGGTGTACCACATGAATTTCCTTGCTTGAACGTCTTCCGGTTTCGCTAGCGATGGTCATAAGAAACCACTGGGCTAGGTGCCACGGGACGTTTTCATAACGTATCCAACGGAATTCGCATGAGAAAGAATCCCTAATTTTCGGTGTGTCTGGGCGTGCCTTCCAGTTGGGTGCTTGTTGAAGGTAGTCGCGGGTAGCGGCGTCGTCGATCGAAACTGTTCCGACGAATTTCGTTACACACGCCGCTTGTCCCATATAGTGGTTAGGGTTAAAGAATGAACCCAGAAACAGTTCGTCTCCTCTGTCCGTGTAGTAGACCGTGATGTTACAATCGTCGAAGTAGGTGCGCGGCAAGTCGACAATGCAATCGTAGGACCGCTCATGTACTGCACGTAGTTCCGGCACGGTGTTTCCGCGATCGTGGTCGTAGTAGGTGTCATTTGCGACGATTTTGAGCCATATCGGGTCGTTACACGGAAGGCGATGAAAGTAATGTTGTAGAGCAAAGCAGCGTTCTCGAGTTGGGAGTCGAAAGACACTGCGTTTGTATAATGATGTCGAAAGCGGCAGCGGGTGAAATCGTAGATGCTTAACTTCGGTTTGCTCCATACTGCACCACGGGAATAGGAGTTCTCCTGGAAGGACGGCTGCTAAAGGTGATGCACTGGGGTTTGCGCCCACAAGTAGGCCGAGGTACGAAGATCGATATCCCCATGGGCGGTAAATATGGTCGAAGGACATTCCTGCTTCGAAGTACGGGACATCGCCAGTAGGTTCGGTGTTAGGTCCAACTAGAGAGGATGCAATAAGTTGAGCAGTGTTTCTACCGTTTTGCGGGCCAGAGTGGAATATGATAGCAGTTTTTTTGCTTTCATAAAACCGTGACATCATGGTGGAACCTTCCGGGATCTGAAGGATGTCCTCAAGTGCGGTTTTCGTAGACGCATTGCTGCCGCGACGGGTCATCAAGGGGGCCGATGTAGTGTCTGCACGGACCAGGCACATGGCTTCGGTGTTGACGACTGCGAGGGGACGTCTGGTGCCCGAACGAAGAGCTAGGCCATGTGTGAAGTCTTCAAATGTCTCCGGATCTATCTCGTGTGCGTTGTTACGAGGGGGCCAGTAACGCTGCATCAAGATGGTAGGGCGATCGCGGTGGAAGCCTTGGATGGCTTCAGAGAACTCTGTTGAGTATTCATTGTCCCAGTTGGTTCTTCCGTACCATTGTCGCGGTTCTGTGTGCGTGTATATTCTGCTTACACTGGTGTGTGGTAACTTAGCATCCCGCGGGAGGAAAGTTCTTACCAAAAGTGGTCTATCGGCGAAGTGGTTGTAATCCGCCGAAGGGAGAAGCCAGTCTTCAGTCACTTGAAAGGTAGGCGGGCTACTAAGGGGTTGGAAACGGAAGACTCCGTGGCGGAGCGATTGTATCCTAGGGTAGTAGCGTTCCACTCTTGGGTGTTGCATGTGCACCATTGTAGAGTCTGGCCATAGGCCTTGGTTGAGCGTAAAGTGCTTTGGGATCCAGTATCCCAGATGACGGCAATGCGGGTGAGTGCCTGGAATCATGGCCATGGCCGCAGTCGGGAAAAACGTGGCGAAAATGTCTCGAACAATGTAGAGTTCCTTGTCCATGCCTGGGGAGCCGTTGGTGCCATAGGCTTTTTGAATTTCCAATTGGTGGGCTGGCATGTCAGTAAAGTTGGAGAATTCCGACCAAGGGTGGCTCGATCTCGTAGGGCTGATCCGGACATAACCCTCAGCTGGAGGGGAAAGTGGAGGTGGTATCGGCGTCATTGCTTCTCTCTGTACCAGCTGGGTTCGTGGTCCCACCCTGATAGATGTAACAATCTATATAATACCGGACGTAACTTTCAAGGACACTTTGTGGTTCTACTGAAATGCGAGAACTGAATAACTTTAATGGTAATAATAACAAGATTAGATGGAGGTAATCGCAAGACTAACAATAAAACAATATATGACTTATACTTATACTGATTATGGTATGAACACCTAATAATATGGTCAACATTCCGTTCATCAGGCACTGAATGCCAATTAGTAACTACCGGCTGACCGGCCTAGTGATTAATATGACTGATTTACTAACTAATGGTATGTCAATACTCTCAGCTCCCCCTTAAATCAGGAAGTATGAAAAGTAATATTAGTAACAACTATCTCATGAAAGACTGAGAGAGCAACTTGTACTTAGTTATAAAATAACTTGAACATGATTGGGAAGTAACATTAACAAGAAGTTAGAACTTACAATGTTACCGGCAACTGTGTAATAGTCGATAACTTATGAAAGTGATCCTATTACATAATTGCCACAAGTCAGAGAGAGACAGAGATAGAGATAGTGATAGACTAACTCTTCTTAGCAAAGTCAGTTGAGAATGTCCCGTTGCGAATCTGGTCACGCTTCCGCTCGAAAGGATGCTTTCCCACAGGCTTTGTATTCAGGTCTGCCATGTTATTCGGGTCATCAGTGGATACCACTCTAACTTTTCCCTCTCGAACGGCCTCATTGATGTACGCCATCTGGACTTCCAAGTGACGCTGACGTCTTGTAAAGATATTATTATTCGCCCCCAATACAGTCGCAGCGTTATCAACGGCGATCACAGGAGTCTCCGTCATGAAGCCACGTAACAGCTCATTATCCTTGTGAACCGGAATCTGTGTTAGTAAGTTATGGATGCAAATCACTCGCTGGATGGTACGAAATAGACCCCTTGATTCCGCCTCGTTAGTCGAGGTCGCAATTTGACGTAACTTGCTGGTATCAGAGTCGATAACTCCATTCGCAAGTACCACCATCTCCCCCGACCTCGATCTACGTTCAGGCTCGATGGCGAACGACGCGTCGGCCAAACAAAGCAAATTACGGTTGCAGTCTGAGGTATAATGCAAGCCTTGCTCAGACTGACCAATTATATAGCGGAAAAGCTGCTCAGCAGCTGCATAATTAAACTCAGCAGGTTTGGATTGCATTTCCGCTAGGTGCGAAAGAGGCGCAACGATCTCCCACAGGACGCAACGAACCCAGCCCAAATCGCCACAAATTTTCATTGGTGAGTACCGTTCGAACTCCGAAGGACGAGTCGGCGCCCCCGTCGAAGGTAACCAAGGCACAGCCACCGGCGTCCACGGCTTCCCATCCGCCCTTGGGTACTTACGGATAAAATCCATATTAATATAGTCCCTCACCGTAACATGGGTATGGAATACCCCCTTGTCATCCACGTATTGCCAGACCTCACGTCCCAACAAGACTTTCATTGGCTTGCTCACCTTGATCGTACCCTGCCGCTCACGCAGCCGGCCCCAGAACCAATTGGAGTAGTCGTCACTGGGCGGAGCCAAGGCATAGTCATCTACATGTGTAATAGCCAACACTGTACGCTTCGTTGCAGTGTCCACCTTCATGAAGTGGCATTGATCATAGGGGTTCGGCTTCAATCCAACACTGGCATAAAAGGGCAGGACACAACGTGTATGATAAAGGTGCCCAGAGTCACGCAGGCCATTAACTCCCGCCCAGGCTTCGAAGTAGTGATCCTTGGGAATGTAGTCCACCGGCATACGTAAATATACAGGAGTATCACGCTTAGCTTTCAAGAAAGCAGACTCATCATCTCCCGCCTCCAAGAACACACGCTGAAGAGTAGCTAAGGCGAAGATAGTGCGAATCGCCAGCTCATCCGGCGTCGGTATGACAACGTCACCACAATCGATCCCTTTTCGTTGCATGAAACCTTTCGCTGCTACTCTAGATTTTTGTTCAATAGTATTACACTCCTCCCCCTCAAACTAAGTCAGCAAAACGCACTCCGATGATCCGTGTGCCTTCGGTACGTCTTGCTTGCGAACAAGCTTGACAGCCCCCAGCTTTAAATGCTTCTGAATGTCTGCCAGACGCGATTCAATAAACCGAGGAGCCTTGTTGGCATCCCTCACCGGAACCGGCACCGTAATAACCATTAGAGTAGTAGATGATAACCCAGACCGTGTCGAGAATTTTTGCAAATTCTCGCCACCCTCTGGGTTGTGGCACCCCCTCCTATGTATTTCCAGTAAAATAAATACAAAGAAGCAAAAACAACCAAATAGCCTTATATAGCACACTACAAGAAAACATATGTCATATTTTTATTTATTATTTAAAAGAAAAAAAACTGACATAATATAGAATGAGTGAGAGAACAATCAGAAAAGTTTCAAAAGGTGGAGTATGTATTAAGAAGAATGAAATTGATGTTAGATGGAGAGAAAATGGCGAACAAAAAAGAAAAGTATTTTACATAGGAAAAAAGAAAACGAAGGAAGAAGTAGAAAAGCAAGCAAGGGAGTTTTACGAAAAGGAAGTATTATCAAAATACGAAGAAGATAATAAAAATACAGATTACAACCAATTAGCGAAGCAAAAGAAGTCAGAATGGAGAAAAGAAAAAATTAAAGAAAAATATACCTGTGTATGTGGTAAAACTATAAAAATATATAGCAAATACACACACGAGAAAAGCCAATCACATAGAGATTTCTTTGCGGAGAAAGAAGAAATTATGTTAGGAGGACATAAATTTACTCGTATAACATACAGAAACGATGACATAGAAAGATATTACGAAAATAAAAAAACAAATAATTAATTTTATTTTAAACAAATATTATTTATATCTATATACAAAGATTTTGAAAATCTTTGAGCAAAGGGTTTTTGTGAAACTTTTTATAAAAGTTTCAATAATATGACAACGACCAGAGTTGTGGGTGTTTCATTTGATGGGAGACAAAATAATATTTCTTATCTCCAAAAAAATAGTGAAAAAGTTTTTATTCAACACGAGCCAGAAAACAAATTTGATAAAAATGCGATAAAGGTTGAAACAGAGAGCGGAAAGCAACTCGGATATATCAGCAAGCACTTAGCAGAAACTCTAAAGATTAAAGGAAGGAAACAAGTATATTATTCAATCTATGGAGGAGGGGCAGGAAAACATTATGGAATTGAAATTACTATCCCTTGATAATTAATTTTATATATTAAAGATTATTTTTTTATTATATATACAAAGATGGGCAGAAAACCGATATATAAAACACCAGAAGAGAAGAAGGAAGCCTTACGGAGAAAGGCGAGGGAATTTATACAAAAAGATCCAGAAAGACATAGACAGAAGTCAATGGAGTATTACAACCAGAATAAAGCAATAATAGCGGAAAGGAGAAAGAAAAAAAGAGATGAAGTAAAGCAAGCATTACTTAAGTTGAAAAGAATGGAGGAGGCAATGAAATGAATTATATATTAAATATAAGATATTATTATATATAAATATAACAGATAATTTATTATTATTTTTTATAATTTTTATATCTGTATTAATATAAAAAGTATGCCACCACCTTTACCACCCAGACCAACGAAGGAAAATGTAGAACTAGCAAAGGTAAGGGCGAACTTAAGGGAAACTAAGACACAGGAAGCGAAGAAGCGCGAGGTAAAACTAGTAGAACTAAGACCGATAAAAAACAGAGGTATAAATGGATATACATACCCTTCAAAAGACCTTGACATTAACTTCTATGATATGGATACGATTGAAATATTAATCATGAGAGCAGTTAAGGATGCTAAAAATAGAGGTCTGACAAACGAAGCAAGCCTTCATGTCAAGTTTGGGTATATAACAGATGCCGATGATAGTAAGTTTTACAAGTGGAAAACTTTTAACTCAGTTAAGTTAAAAGACATTGATGAGTTGTTTCGTGATATATATCTATACAACGAACAAAATCTTGAAGCCAGTGCGAATGGATATGAAAGAATTATTCAACATATAACTATTCAAATCATTCAAGAAGACGGAGGCGGTTGTAATTCTTCAGGTAAAGACTTGAAAAATAAAACGGTGGAAGGAATACATATTAATCCAAGGAGTAAGGATAATAATTGTTTCTTCTATGTTGTTAAGGATATATTAAATCTACCTTTGAAAGGTAAATCAAAACTCAATAAAAAAGTATGTAATGATATTAGACAGGAATTCAAACTTGAACATAATTCATATATACCACTTTCAATAGGATATGAAATCTTAAAAAAATATTGTATTGATGGTAAGTATTTTGAATTGACTGATGCAACAAGCAAAGAGACATTCAAAAATTTTGAAGACCCTTTAATAACCACAGATGTGCTTTGTTATCTACTCAAAGGACATTACATAAGTTTCATAAAAAGAAACAAAAATAAGTGTCCAGATTGTTATAAAGAGTATTATAATAATCATAAATGTAATAATAAAAGAATTTCATATGTAAGAGCGAAACTCAGAAAGAAAGAAAATCAAGTGAGGTCTTTATTAACTACTTTTGAAGAGGCTAAGTATAATAATCAAGATGAAGTATTTCATTATGACTTAGAGACTTTTACAAATGAATACGAATTACACACACCATACATAGCAGGCTATACCATTTCAGATATCGGCTTTAAATATGTAGCAGGTGATGAATGTATTCCTAAATTACTTGATATAATTTTCAAATATGCGGAGGAGTTAGCAGAAAGAAAACCGAAAGCGAAATTATATGTTAATGCTTTTAACGGAAGTAAGTTTGACCATTACTCATTACAGAAAGAATTTATCAAAAGAAGAATAAAAAATTCAACTCTTATGAACAATGGTGCTATTATTTCATTAGAATACAAAAATATAAAATTCTGGGATTTATGTAAGCACACTGAGGGAAGTCTAAAAAAGAACCTTGAAACTCTTGGATGTAATGTGTTAAAAGGCGACTTTGACCATGACAAGGCGAAACGATGGGAAGAGATGGATGATGAAACGAAAAAGGAATGTCTAACATACTTAGAAAAAGATGTTATGGGGCTAAAGGAACTACACGACAAACTAAACAATCAAATATATGAAGAACATAAAATTAACTTAACTGCTTATATATCTACTTCGTCTCTAACTTGGAATTTATGGAAAAAGAAGATAGATGGTAAATATGTTATTCAACTACCGAATTTAAAACAAGAAAAAGATTTTAGAAGGGCGGTATATGGTGCTAGAACTTATCCAAGCAAAAGACGATTTATTTCGGAGCAATATCAAAAATATATGAATGGAGAAATTGGCTTTGATGAGGTTGTAGATTATCTTATTGATGCTGATGTAGTAAGTCTTTATCCAACGGCGATGCTTGAACTATTTATGACTGGTGAAATAAAGGAATGTGTAGGAGAAATGAAAGGCAAACTCGGGATATATAATGTTGATTACATATCTCCAAAAAATCTATTACACCCGCGGGTTCCATACAGAGATAGTAAGGGGTGTTTAAAGTGGGAGTTAAGAGATATGAAAGACCAATGGCTAACTTCAATAGATATTGAAGATATGATTGAACTTGGCTACCAAGTCAAAATCATTCGTGGATATTACACTGAAGAAGCCGAACCTGTATTTAAAGAATATATTTCTGACTTATTCAAGAAAAAACAAAATTCAAAGAAAGGCACACCGCAGTATTTATTAGCAAAGTTATTTATGAATGCTTTATACGGAAAGACAATTCAAAGACCGATAAACTCTGTAAGTAAATACATATCAAAAAATCACGAGTATTGGAAATTCTGGGCTAAACACGTGATAACCGATATTGAAAAGTTTGAAGAGGCTGATGGTGAATTATGGTTAATAAGTGGTATTCCAAGAGATGAGCAAGAAAAAGAAGAAAAAATTACAAAACCAACTCATTACGGAGCATTTATCCTAGCATACAGCAGACGAATTATGTATAAGTATATGACAGAAGCCAACCCAGACAACGAACCCGACAGAGATTATTATTACACGGATACAGACAGCATTCAAAGCCATGTAAGAAACATTGAACGGATTAAAAGATTTAGAGATAAATCAATCGGCGGAATGGATGACGACCTTGGAACAGATTGTAAAATAATAAGGGGAATATGGGTAGCACCAAAATTGTATATGTTGGAGTATGTAAAGAAAGGAGAAGAAAAAGGTAAAACTCATTTCCACTTTAGAGGAAAAGGTTTAGATTTGAAAAAGTTAAATCCAACCGCTTATGAATTAATGGATAAGGGTGAAAGTTTAACTAATACCAGAGACTTTATAATGAAGAAAATACATACTACCAGAAACAGCAAACAACAACATATTGAACACTTTAGCATACAACACCAAAAGAATGTTGTAAAAGTAGTTAATAAAACAAGATGGTGCGGACGGGAGTTTATCAACGAAAATGATAGTATCCCGTATGGATATCAAAAATTGTAAGTAATTAATTAATTATTTTTTATTTTTTTTATTAGTCTATATATACTACTCTACTATGACCACCCTCACTAGACTATGTGAGAAGTTTGAACAACTTTCCATTGAAAATAAAAAAGAAAACTTTTCTATTACTGATGTCAAAAAGGTAATAAACGACGAAATTAAGGCAATTGAAAAAAGTAGAGAAGGAAAGCCAAAGGATACTTTTCCATTTGGTAAATATAAAGGTAAGAAAATTCAAGATGTTGCTACAATTGACAAACCATATCTTGAATGGGTTATGAAACAGCCGTGGTTTGATAAATTTACAGACATTAAAAGTGAAGTAAAAAAATATATTTGATATTTTGTTCTGACTTCGTCATCACAAAACATCGTTTTCTTTTAATTATTTTTTTCTTTAATTTTTTTTCGATGTTTTAGAATAAGCGAGAGTGCGTAGCACGAAGCGCGATTCTAAAATATCATGTCAGACCTCTCAACCAAGCAGGACTACTTGAATGAAATTGAAAAATGGAACCTTGATGGAGATGTCAAAAAGCCAACCATTAAATGGACTAAGCCTGACATTGTATCTTTCTATGAGCAATACAAACCGAGGGATGACAATGTTAAAGTCGTTATACCGCTTGAAGCAACATTATCAAAAATGATGGAGGAAGAGAGCACACCATTTACAACAGCAGATTTGAAAGAGGGAGGGGGTTACACCCCCTACCATACCCCGCGGGTTTGGAAAGGGACAAAGTCCCTTCCACGGGAATTACGGAGATAAAGCAAAATGTTGGTGAAGAAATAGAAGCAAAGAAAGCACCTTGTAAAGAGTGTAAGAAAAAAAATGTTTTATCAGTTTCAATTGACGATGATAGATTTTGCGATGTGACATGTGTTCTTTCATTTCTAGAAAAAAATGAAGAAATGAATGAAGTTAGAAAAAACAATTTTATCAAGTATTTTAAAAAGTGATATTTGGAAAATCAACGATTTAATTTTTTTCTCTAAGGGTCTTCAATCCAAGTAAAAGCATACTGAATACTTATAGTCTGATTTAAAGTAGCCTGTGCTGTTACAGTTAGCCTTTCGCTTGGCAACATGTCATCTAAATCATAATCAGCAAAATTTATACTTTGAGCATCACTAGTATTTACAAATACAACAGCAATCACATTACCACCAGCAATAGTCGCGGTAGTATCAAATGAAACTAGACTTGTATTTGTATTGTTCTCAGCATACACGGCACCTGTAAGTGTAGCATTTTTATTACCTTAATGATTACGCTACTTTTAGTGTCAGTATTTAGAATATTTAGCCGTCTAGGATACACTATACTATAATTAGCAATAGTGTTTCCAATAATATTAGTATTATTTCTCATAGTAAAAGCATGAGTTGCTACATTCGTTGTATTTGCTGTTCTTTCATAAATAAATGGAATACCTCTTATGATTTCAGTTCCTTCAATAAAGCATCCAACACTGGCAATTCTAAGGCTTTGGATTTGCGGATTAGCACCAACAGCCAAAGAAGCCAAGAATGGTAAAGTAGTATTATTAAGAGATGTAGCAGTTTTGCTGTTGGCATATCGTATAGCATGGACTAGTTGAAATTGTCCAGTGTTTGGATTTTCAATATAAAATGATATCTGACCAAAACCTAAGTATTGATATTTAATCTGAAATACATTACCCTTACTGAAATCAATTGCTGGCAAGTAATCGGTTCCATCCGCTTTATCTACATTCCATTGACTTTGTTTAACCTCGGTAATGACTGTGGAGTTGTTAAATTGGTATATTTTCATTACACCGCTTTCTCTTGAGAAGAAAAATCCGTCCGTCAAGAAGGAATCGCCAATACCTACATAAGATGAATATCCGCCTGCTTCATTTGTATTCCACAAAGCAGTAAATCTGACACATACACCCATACCAGCACGATATTTAATTTTCTTTTTTGTTTCAATGAATAATCTTGAACCTCCAACTGCCTGTGTTGTTAGATATGCCATAGCACTCTTTTGCTCTAATGTAGCATTAGTAGTGCTTGTGTTCCACTTAGAGGTATTTACATTATACATAAATGTTTCTTGTATAATCGGTGTGTATTGTGATGTTGCTAATTCACCAAATGCTGTTTTTTCAACATTAGTCTCAAGATAACCATCATGCCCGACTTTGACATTTACAAAATCTCCGTCAGGATTTTGTGCGATTAAATTTCTCTGGTGGGACACCTCTATATATAAACAAAAAAATTAACTATCAAAAATTAATAATTACCTCTTAACTAATAGTAATCATATTAGCCTTAACCTGAACCTCCCGCTGAGTGATTGCCACTGTGTAGTGATTAAGAGCCGTACCATTAACTCCAGCAGTAGTAGCAATAAATTCCCATCGTCTTTCATTGGAAAGGTCAAGCCCACTGATTTCATTCTGATCCTTGCTCCATAGCGGGCGGGTATTATCCCAAGCATCAACCCAGAACCAGTTGTATTTATACACATCGTTATTCAACACAGCCGAACCCTCAATCTTTGACTTCAGATACATATAGTCTTCTTCAGTAGCACAGTTAATGTTAAACTCTTGTTGTCGTGCTCCGTCTAGAGTAGTGTAAAAACTAGTCACCTTTGCTGCCGCACGATTATCATGGTCATAAGCAGTGTTCTTTTTTTCTTCAGTATTGAAAGCTGAGTGATAAATCTTCTTCAAACGGCGTCCGTGCCCGCGGTCAAAACGCATAATAATGTTTTGGGATGTGCTTACTCCAAATGTATTCTTATAAACATAAGGATAATCAATGTTGAAGCTCATACCTTCAGGGCTAGCAATCTTCTGTTGAATCGATTGAATGACATCGGGGTTAGTTTCAACAGCAAGAAACAAGGCAAGATCAGTGACATCGGCAGATACAGCCATAGCAGCACTACCAACATTCGCAGTGCTAATACAAGTAGCAGCACCATTCGTCACCGTATAAGCAGTTCTGTCAGTAGCACTCCACACGATTCGCATAGTCAAAATCTCTGGAAACATAATAGTCTTATCAAGTGCAAAAATAGTGTTAATAAGCATACCCAATGGAATTTTCACATTAATAGCCAAAGCGGCATTCGCTCCACTTCCCACAAGATACTTCGCCTCGTTGTAATTAACATTTACGGCGGATAGTGCTCCAACTCCAGTTGTCAAAGCTGCATCATCGTGACGACGAGCAGAAATCACGGGCTCTCGCAATAGACCCTGAGTTGCGGCAGCAACATCGTTATTACCATCAACCGCCGCACGAAAGGCTGTTCTAGTTGCTTCAAGAGCACTAATGTTAATCAATCCGTTAGCATTACACTTTTGGAGCATACAGCCATAACCACTAGCATCACCGTGATTAGGAAGGTCAAGGAAATCCTTCAAACTCATTTCTGGTTTCCAAAGCATTTTAGTCACATTTCTAAGATTGTTAAGGTCGCACAGATAAACACCGCTACGGGTCTGAAGTTGAATTTGAGAAATTTGTGAAAGGCAGTCCATAAAAATTCTTGAATAAATGTTGGCACCCGCCGCTCTCAAGCTATAACTAAAACTCAAATAAGAGCGGGCGAGATTAAAAGGTCGGCTAATAAGGTCAAAACTTCGTTCTTGTCCGCCAGCAGTGGTGACTTCAAATGAAGCAGAGCCCTCACGTGGAGCAAGTTTATTCAAACGATACGAAGCACTGATGTAGTCAGTCTTACTGAAGTCCAATTCTCCTCCGTGTTGAGTAGGCATTTTGTTTTTAGTTTTTTGGCAGTTGTGGAAAATTAACTAATTCACCAGAATATATTAGAAAGATTTTAAAAATCTTTGAGCAAAAATAAAAAATAAAAAAATAAATAATTCTAAAATAATTATCTAGATTTTAACAAATTGAAAAATGATGTAAATAAATTAAAATAATTAGTCTCTCTGTAAATTAATAATGTCATAACAATACCTAACCCATTAAGATTAATTGCTTGGTCGTTTTCGTCTGTAAGATAAAACCTATATACATTATTTGAACTGGTGGATAATTTCTTACCATACTCAGACCCACTTCCGTCGTATATAACGGCTCCGAATGGAATATCATTCGCCGTGTATATTTCCTGTAGCACATGATTATCACCTTCCCCCACTAAGTCTGATTGAAGATACAAAGTTTTTTCACCAGTTAGAATAATTACATTTGGCGATTTAATAAAATCATTAGTAAAGAAATATGTGGAATTTCTATCAAACCCCATTACTTCGTGAATACGGGTATCACCATCAAATATAAATCGCGGTTGAATACCTTTATTCTCTGACACACTGAATATTAATTTGCCGTCCTCTGGTTCTATGTTGGTATTATTACTGGATACAACATAAGTATAATTATTAGGGCTGTCTGCGGTTAGCACCTCCGACAACTTATTTTTTAGATTGTTCATTGTGTAGTTTCCCTCAGGTATCGTAATTAAAGCCTCATACCCGTCTTCGCTAAGGGTAAAAGTATTGTATGGTGAAGCCACAGAGTAATATGACTTTGGAACATAGATATGAAGAATTTTACAATGTGTTGGATTGTCTAGTGATTTTAAGTTTATCTCGTGTGTAAAGTCGCTGTCTGTACCTGTTATTCTGTTTTTACTATTTATGTAATAGATACCACTTGACCTGCCCCCTTTGTAATCCATGATATATCATACAAATAATATTTCAAATAAAAGTATCAAAATTACCATATCCATTCTGTGCTTTTAATTTCTCCGCTTCTTCTTCCTTTAAGTCTGTGTATCCGCTAGCAAACTTAAAGCGGTTGCCTTTCGCTCGCTCCATTAAAAACCTCATTGAGTGCCATCCGCATGTGTCGGTTGTGTCAGATTGTTGTTTTACTTGATTAACCTTCATTAATAAATAACTATCTGGGTGGCTTTTGTCAATTAGTCGTTTCATTTGTTGTTGAAAGTCTTCCGTTGGTTGGTAAAGTGCTAATGGGTCATACACTTCCACTGACCTGTCTTTATCCAGACTTACCCATATAGCAATCCAATGAGACCCCGCTTGTTTGTGATTATCCAAATTCATAATAAATCCGTATCGCTTTCTTTTTTCTGGATTTAGTTTGTAGATTTCATCACTGGCTATCGCTCCGAGATACCATCCATATTTTTTCATTATGTCATCTATTTCATTAGTCATTAAACCGCGACCATCACCTTGTAATGGGACTTGCTCTGCCTCTGGTTTATCTGGTTGCTGTGGCTCCTCTGGCGGTGTTTGGTCTGGCGGTGTTGTCGTATCTGTTGCCAGCTCTGGTGGCGGGGGTAGTTGTTGAGGCATTCCCTCGTCAATATTCAAATCTGTTGAAACTCGTTTATCTAAATTGGGATCGGAAGTCATTTTGTTAGTTAGAGTATTCACAAAATCATGTTTGTTCATTGTGTGTTTCCAATCTTTGCGGGATAAATATTTTTTTATTTTCGCTATTGAAAATACCTTATCAATTAATTCTTCTAATGTCTTCGCTCCACTACCTTTTTGCTCACTAATGCCCATATACTCTTCATATCTAGCATAATCCGCCACTTTTCTTTTTACGTTTTTCACCTCACTTCCAACATCAATATTAAACCTTTTAATCATGTTAATAATCCACTTTGAAGTGTCTTTGTAATTTAATTTGTTATGACCATCATTATCTAGTCTCTTTTTTAAAGCCTGTGCTAACTCTTTTATGGTAATGGTTGGGTGATAAGTTTTTGAAAATCCAGAGATTAAAAATTGATTAATTTGTAAATTTTCAAGATGCTTACCCTTTTCTTCTGCTTTCTTTTTTTCCTTTTCAAGTTTTTCTTTATATTCTTCTGCTAACTTTTTCTGTTCTTCTAAAGATGACGCTGTGGCTATAGCCATCTGAATATCTTGACTGGCTTTTTGTAAGTCTTTGAGACTCATCTTTTTAATGAATTTATCTGTATATCCTGCTAATTTCAGTGTTTCAATATCTTTCTGCTTTTGCTTTTTTTCTTCCTCATATTGCTCTTTCGTTTTCAATGGTGCTTCATCTCCTAAATTAGGTAAGGCTGGTGCTTGTGGTGGTGCTCCAAATGGTGGTGCTAATGGTGGTGCTTGTGGCGGTGCTTGTGGTTGTCCCTGTTGTTGTGGCATGATATATTGATACTGCTGTGGCGGTGGCATAATAGCCAATCTTTGGTTCCTTTGCTGTTCGTATTGTAAATCCTCTATGAGTTTTTGCTCCCTCCTTAGTTCTCTGTCTTTTTGCTCTTGTCGTTCCTTGATATCGGATAGTTCATTGCGGTGTATCCTTGCTAACTCATCCTGCCTTTCCTTCACATCTGCTACGTCTTTTCGTTCTAGCCTTTTCTTTTCTTCTTCTAAATCCTCCCTTTTCTTCTTTTCCTTTTCTTCCTCGTCATGTATTAACTCATATTTCTTTTGTAAGTTGCTTTGTATTTGGTTTCGGTTCTCATGTTCAAGACGATTGAAATCAGATTTGATTATTTTTTCTCTTGGTTTGCGGCCCTGCCTTTGTGGCCTCGGCTTACCAATATATTTCATAAAAAGTTTAACGATTTGTAATGTGCTTAAATCATTTGTTTTCTTACCAAAATTAAGATAATATTTTTTACCCTTCTGGATAATATATGGCCTCCCGCTCTTATTTCTATAAACTCGTGGGGGTCTTACCTTAGCCTTTTTCTTATTAGTCTTTTTAGCGACCATCGTATATAATTAAACAAAAAAATATTTTCAATTCGTTTGTATGAAAAATCATTTAATGAAACTTTACAGCACCTCCTCGTTGCTTACCATACCCCAGTCTTGATGCTACAGCACCAACACTACCAGCGTAAGGCACCCCAACACTACTTAATGCTCCCGCAGTCCTTGAGATTAACTTATTACCGCGAAGAAATTTATCAACGGCCATTGCAGTTTTTCCGACCTTTACCCAGTTAATCTTTCCTCCCTTTTGCCCACATCCCTTCTTCTTAGTTTTCTTTTTTCCTCCCTTCTGTGGCATTGATGGATTGTATCCGATGTTATATCCTGATGGTTGTGAAATTATCACTGGTGATACTGGCATATATAAGAAAGATTTTAAAAAAATCTTTCAGCAAAATAAAAAATAATTACAAAAATAATTATTTTAGACGATAAGCAAAATTTTTTCTTAATTCATCATCTACACTTGAAACATATAAAAAGTTAAATCTCTCTTTTGTTGCTTCGTGATACTTTTTAAGAAAGTAATCAAAGTCAAAAGATAAGTCTAAGTGTTTATACACGAGTTCCATTTTGTCCTGAGATTGGCTTGGAAAGATTAATAGATAATCTAACTGCTTAATGGCTTCTGGCCGTAGGTCGTTCAGATACTGACTAGACATAATCACCTTTGATTTATAGTGTCTGTTCTTTTTTAACAAATCGCTTACGGACTTGTCTCTTAAACCGCTCCCTAAATCATCCAAAACAAAAACAACCTCTGGAGATATATATTTACTCGGCCTTTCTTTTGGTTCGGTAGTTTTCTTTTTTTCTTCTTTTCCAAAGTATAAAAATTGTGGTTTCTCTATTTCCTCTTTGTCCTGTTTTACTTCTCCTTCGTGTTGCTCGTCATGTCTGTTCAGTTTGTCTAACTCATAATCAATGACATTCACACCATCTGATTTAAGAAAGGTATATATTGCCATTGGGTTGCCTCTGTTCTTAAAGTGCTTAACCATTGCTTTATAAATGTAGTCCTTGTGTATTGTTGAAGCAATAATGACAATACGGGTCTTTCTGTCTGTCGTCCGTTTCAGTATTTCAAAGAGTGCTGTCGTCTTACCGCTCTTCTTTCTAGCAAGTAGAAATATGTTAGCATACGGCTCATTGAATAATTTATAGCCCTTGGCTTTTTTGTTTCCATCACCCTCTTGTTTTACTGGCTTCACTTTGACATTGTTTATTTTCTCCATTGCTATATTCTAAGCCAAAAATTCCAAACACACAACAATTCGCCCCGCTAAATTTCCTGTGTCAATATTTCCGCTGTCAGTTTCAAGGACTTTAAATGTATATTGTCCGTCAGTCCATCCTACAACACCCAAATTATAACCGAGATTTGAAATGTTTGCTGTAGTGCTGTCAGCAAATGTTCCAATAATTCCAATTCTATCCATGTAAAGAATTCTGGTTTTGGTTTCCGTCTGGTCGTTCATATAGTGGATAAACTTAACATTCATTTTGGTGGGTGTGAATGACATTTGGATATTTTTATTAAATGTTTTGCTTCCTCCAGCAAAATCATTGCTCAGAAAAATAATCCGCTGATATTTATAGTCAGTCATGGTTATATTACTACTCATAAACTTTTTAATAATCAAAATATTTTCGCGGAGTGCCTGCGACTTTTACTCTCGGGTAAGCGAAAAAAAGAATATTAGTTGTGTTTATTGTATTCAAAAGGGTATAGATACTAAATTTAAGTGTATTTACAAACCGATGAGTGATTGGTGTGTTAGTTTTGATGAAGCCCTGCCTTTAATGTGTGCTGGCGATAGTTCGTCTTGGTATATGACACATATATATGAATGTTCATTTCTTTGAAGAAGGTGATGGAAGGCATATCCCAATCAAAAGTGTTAAAATACCGACATAAGTATTAGCAACCTCACAAGGTAAGTTCTTTTCAGATAGCCTTACGATGCAAAGGGTTATAATGGATATAATGATACCCATTTGAAATAAGTATTTAATAAGTCGGCTGTCTGTCGGTCTGTTTGTTATACAACAACAATTCCAGTTATCTTCCAATTCGTGCTCTACTTTTTTTTCTTCATTCTTCAATGAAATGTCTAAAACACGATTTTTCAACTCTGGTGTTAGTTCGCCGTCTATTTCAATGACTGGCGGTGGGGGGTGTAATCTAGGAGGCATTATTTTCTGCTAATTGTTTTTTTAAGTCGGCTATATCATTAGTTATATTATTTATTTTTTCCGATAATTGTTGAACGGCCTTAATTAACGGGGCGATAAACTCGGAATAACCTATACCATAACCGACATTACCACTATCAACACATTTAACATCTTCTGGCTTAACACTCACACCTTTCAATTCGTATTCCTCTCTTTGCTTTGGACACGGCACCATAATTGTTTCTTTTATAAAACCACCAAAATCTAGCATATCCATTTCTGTTAGTATTTCTTCTAATTCCTGTGCTATTAAGCCAGTCCTACATTTCTTTTTGTCATCAATCATACGATAGCAAACTGGATTTAACTTATTAATAAAATCTAAGCCTAAACATTCCTTTATATCTTCTTTTTTTCTCCTGTCTGAATATTGAATTGGATTAGACAATACCCACAACTGACCATCGCTCGCTCTTAATGACATTAAAGCAGTATTTGAATTATTCTCCCATATGAACCCACTCGTTGAAGAACCATTAACTCTAAATCTAATAGCATAAGAAGTTAATCCTCCTCCTCCTCCTGCTGGTGCTGTTCCTGTTCCGCTTAATGTTTTATTTGTCCCAGACTGAGACATATAAATTCCCCAGTTTGGATCAGTAGCATCCCATACAAATATTCCGCGGCTACTACCCCCGTCTGTTTGTCCTTGAATTGCTATTTTTGCTCCATTAGTTGTTGCCGATGCCGTTGTTAGCACCCCAGAATATGTAATCCCCGCATTTGCTGTCAATAGTCCAGCATTGCTTATGTTCATTGCCTCGCCCCATGATGATATAGTAGTTCCAGCCGATACTCCTGATTTGTAATAGAAAGTAAGATTAGTGCCTTTTTGTATTATAAAGTTAGATGTCGCAGAAGATGATTTCCATACCCCTCCCGACACATAAGCATCAAACCCTAAATTAATATCATTATGAGCATAATTCCACATTTGAAAAAGTGGATGAGTGTCTGCTGTTGTTATTGCCTGTATATGTGGCCCCGCGGTGTTGCTCGCCGTTCCATATAACTCTAAGCCACCAGTTGCTCCTACTCCTTTCGTTGTATTGCCTATGATTATCGGCTTACCTGATGCTGTTGTTATTTTGTCGCTTGCCGTTATTGTTGTTGTTGATATACCCGCAGTTGAAGTAATTGTTGTTCCCGTTATTGTTCCTCCATTTGTTATATTGTTTGAGTTCATATCTAAGGCTCCATAAAACCGCATACCGCCCGCATTGTTAAAACGGACAATGTCGGACGAAGCACTTTTATTGTCCAAAAGTTTTGAAATATAAAGACCTGCTCCTTTTACATCAGATGCTACATTCGTAAATAGGTAGCCTCGTTGGTCTGCGGTTCCACTTGAAGCAGTATTTAGAGTAAATAAGAAATACTGATAATCACCCGTTGACTGTGAAAAGAATATATCTCCTCCATTTTGGTTTAATATCCTCGCCCCATTATATGTTATATTTCCACCATTAATGATATCCACATTATTGAAATCGGCTTGGCTTAACAAATTCAGTGCCCTTACATCATTTCTACTTCCATTAAATATCTTAATTCCTGTTATGGTTTGGTCGTCTGTTAGTTTTACATTTTGCCCGTCCAATGTGTCCGCATATCCTTTTGTTGCTCCGTCCGTTGATAATGTCGGAGTTCCAAGGTTGGCTATTTTGCTACTATTACAATCTAGCCCCGAAGCATTTACCCAACCGACTATCGTCCCGTCAATAATAAAACTTATTTTTTTGGCAGAAATTTCAAAGTTGTAATATGTTGCAGTTTTCATATCCAAACTAGCAATTGACCCGATATTGGCTGTGGAGTTAAAAACCACGAATGTTCCTTTTGTTGTAGCATTTATTGAATTTCCTGTTATTTCAAGACCACTGCTAAATGTCTTAATTCCTGCTATGGTTTGGTTAGCTGTTAGTTTCACATTTTGCCCGTCTAATGTATCTACATACGTTTTATTAGCCCCGTCTGTTGTTGCTGTTGGTGTGGCTAAGTTTGTTATTTTTCTGTTGTTTAAAGATAGTGTAGTGCCAGTTGCTGTCGCTATTACATTATCCCCAGCATATAAATCAACATATGACCCTGTTATTTGTATTGGATAATAGCCCGCGGTTGCTATTTTTTGTGCCACAATCTCTCCTATATTTGTCGCCGTATCAAAGGCAATACCGATACCATCAAAAGCGGTTGGAGCAGTAGCACCCCGCACTTCTATTGTTGAAGTAAATTTTTTATTCCCTGCTATGGTTTGGTCTCCTGTTAGTTTTACGGCCGAAGTATCAAGAGCCGAAACATCGACACCATCAACAAGATTAACATTTGTTATACTTTGGCTTTTCATATCAATCCCCGCACTAGCATTTATTATGTTGCTGAATGTTTTGGTTCCTGCTATAGTTTGGTCTCCTGTTAGTTTCACGGCCGAAGTATCAATAGTCGAAACATCAATACCATCAACTAAATTAACATTTGTTATTGAAAATCCACCCATATTTAAACTGCCCGTCATAGCCGTTGTCCCGTCCTTGGCTAGTTTCGTATCGGTATATGCTTTTGTTGAAGCATCGCCATCATAGAATGGTGCGGGCAGTCCGCTGATTGCTGTCGTGCTGTTAAAATTTAAAACATTATTTGTCAGTGTCATTCCGCCCCCTGTTGTTGGAGCAAAAAGTATGGACGAGCCTACAAAAGATAATGGATAGCCCGTTGCCCCACCCGCTTCCGACGAATAAATAGAACCCATATTATTGTTGTAATTGAAGAATAACTTGCCAGTGTTTAATGGATTTGAGTCTTTTACGGCCACATAAGTAGTAAATGTTTTATTCCCTGTTATGGTTTGGTCGCCTGTTAGTTTAACAACAGAACTATCAAGAGCCGAAACATCAATACCATCAACATTACCGACATTTGTTATGTTAAACCCACCCATATTTAAATCCCCTATCATCATGGCTAAACCATCTAATCTTATAAATGGAGAGTTTGTGTTTCTCCATTGTCCTGTTGAATAAATGAGTAGTTGGTTATTGGTAGGTGTTGTTATTGTACAGTCGCTGTGTGTATCTATTGAACCATCTGCTGACACTTTATCATTATTGTCTTCGTGCTCTGATATCCAAGTATCAACATCTTTGGTATTTAGTAAATTGACGCCTGTTATATTTAGATTATCTCCCATACTAATGTTGCCGAATTCATCCACATTTATTGGAAAGGTTTTATTTACCCAGTTTATTGAATTATATGTAAGATAACTATTATTGGCTATTGGTGTGGTTATGACTACATCGGTGAGTGTATCAATTGACCCAATGGTGGTATTCCTCCATTTACCATCTACATCATTATATGTTAAGTATTGCCCGACAGTTGGTGCGGATATGTTTGTGTCTATCAAGTTGTATAAACTGGTTTGGTGCGGATTGGAAGTATTACTTCTATGTTGAGTTGAGGCTTTGACTTCGTCGTTGTCCCTTACTCGTTGCTCTGTGTAGTATAAATTTTTTCCTTCTTTGACATCTGTTGTTGATTTGGTAGATAATCTTGTATCAAATCGTAAATCAGTATAGTAGAGGTTCAAAGGGTTTTCATCTTCTGGCACTCTGTCTGTATTTAAACCTGTAATATTAGTATTTGTTAGATCTAAATTTTTAATATCTAGACTATCAACCGCCAATTCATTCAAGCCGAGTAATGATTTATACTGGCTCATTGTATATTATAACAAATAAATATTTAATTTTAAAAATACTAAAATATATTAATCTTAGTATAAATGCCGTCTCCCGAAGCAAGTCGTAAGAACTGGGGTAGTGCTGTGGAAGGAATAAAAGCAAAAGCGAAACAACGAAAGATGGAACATGCTAAAAAGGTTTTGGAACAATACCGAAATGCAATTAAAAACGAAGACGAAGATATGGAACAAAAAATAGCAGAGATAGAAAATAAAAATGTGGCGAGCGATATTATTAATGAGAAAGACCAAGATGACACACCCGAGCAGAGTGATAGTGAAAGTGAATGTGATTTTACTGATATCATTGCGGAAAAGATGGCAAACATGAAGATAAGAAGAAAGAAAGCGGAAACTAAGAGAGAAAAGAAGAAGAGTAAGAAACCAGAGCCTGAGCCAGAGAGTGAAGAAAGCGAAAGCGAGAGTAGTGAAGAAGAAGAAGAAATTAAGCCAAAAAAAGGAAAAGGTAAGAAGTCAAGTAGTGTAAGTGTAAAAGTATATAATCAATCTTCTGGTGGTGCTAAGAAAGAAAAAAATAATGATATTGAAAAATGTTTCTTGAAGTTCTAAAATCCAAATGTAAATAATCCAATCGGTGCATTAATGTGTCTCACTGATTTCTTATGTTTATTTCTAGCACCTACACATAGCAAAATACCACACTCACATTCTATAATTTTCTTTGAGTTTTCTTGAATAATATTTTTATTTTTCAAATAGATTTCTTTTTTTTTAATTTTTATTTCGTCAATTTTTTTTACATAATACTCTTTATTTTTATTTCTACATCTTTCATTATTTTCAAGTTTCCATTTATTGTTTTTCTCTTTGTATTTTTCTTTATTTATTTCATAGTGATTTTTCTTATAAGTATCTATTTTTTCTTTATTATCTAAATAATATGTCTTACTATCACGACCTTCAATTCTTCTATTAATACATTCTGTTTCTCTAATTATTTCTCCTTCTCTTTTGTGTAGTTCATCTTTATTATTACATTCAAACAATTCTATTAATTCAATATAATGAGATTGTTGTTTAATAATTTCAAATGACGACACATAATTCGCCTTTCCTTTCATATACGATTTATAACTACTTCTATGGTCGGATAGTCGTTGAGATAAAGTTTGAGTAGTAGAACCAATATACACATCATCACTTTCATGACATCTTAAACAATAAATCTTTCCTTGTTTAAAGTCGGGCATTATCTGATTTTTACTGGTTTTTACTGGTATATATAATATATAATAAAACTTTAACATAAAATTAATTATATAATATGGACGAAATTGAAGAGAAAAAAAGAGAAGAGACATTAGAAATTCATTATCAGAAAAAGAACCCAAAAATATGGAACACTATATGGGTTGATAAACCATTAGACCAAGTGTTCCTAGATTTGGCGGACATGAGTAAAATAAAGGACAAAAAGGGGAATAAAGGCTATGCTTGGATGCTTTGTTGGATTGATTGTCATTCCCGATTTTTAATAATCATTCCATTAAAAAATAAAACAGCAAAAGAAGTTTATTATGCTTTGAAATTTATACCTTATAAACCAAAATCAATTACAACCGACAGCGGAGGAGAATATAAAGGTGCTACTCGTGAATATTTTATTCGGAATGGTATTAAGCACGATGTGGTTGAAGTAGGCGACCATAGAGCCTTAGCGGTTGTTGATAGAGTGATAAGGAGTATTAGAAGATGGTTAGATTTATTATTTGAAACTAATAGAAATTTTGATTGGGTAAGTTATATTCAAGACTTAGTCAATGCTTATAATCATAAAGTTCATTCTACAACAGGAAGCAGACCGATTGATATTTTTACCGGCCGTGATAAGAATAAACAGACTCTTCAAAGAGACCATCTGATTGATGAGTATAGCATTGGCGATAAGGTGAGGAAGGAATTAAAGAGGCGGATGTTCGAAAAAGGAGGAAAACAGTTTAGTAAGCAGATTTACAAAGTAATAGGTAGGTCTGGCTTTAAAATCATTCTATCTGATAATGAATTAGTATCACCGAGAGAACTTCTAAAAACTGAATTTACTAAATCAGTAGATGAAGAAAAGCAAGTAAAAGATAAAGAGAAAAAAATAACTAAGGAACGAAACACACAGAGATTATTAAAAAGAGAAAGCATTGATGAAAGTAATGTGAGAACCTCAGATAGAATAAGGCAGAAGAAACAAATATTAGATTTATAAATTGAAAGCATTTAGTCCTATTGGTTCCGTTAGTGTTTTGTGTTTTTTATTTCTTTTATGTTTTGATAAATATCCTCTTGAAACTTCAACTCCACACACACATTTCACGATTAAATGATTCTGCTCTCTTCGTCTTTGAAGAATATTTTCATAATTATTATCATAATATTTTTTCTTTCTTTGTTTTATGTCTTCTAAATTTTCATTTCTATATTTTTTACTTTTTTCCGCTATGATTTCACGATTACTTTCATAGTATTCTTTTTTCGTTTTCTTTATTTTCTCAATATTTAAGTTTCTATATTCTTTATTTTCGTTTAAGATTCTATCGCGATTTTCTTTATAATATTTTCTACTATTTTCATTTCGTGTTTCTTTGTTATCTTCGTGATATTCTTTTCTGCTTCTACCAGCGACGACCTTATTAACACATTCACTCTCTCTAATTATTTCTCCTTCTCTCCTGCTAAGTTGCATTTTGTTTTCACATTTGTATTCTTCTATTAATTCAATGTAATTATCTTCATACTTTATAATATCAAAAGAAGAAACAAAACCATATTTTCCTTTGATGTGTTGCTTGTAATTTATCCTATGTTGATACAATCTTTTATGTAGTGGGTTTGTAGTAGAACCTATATATATTTGGTCGGTCTGGTGTGAGCGGATAGCATAAATTTTTCCTTGCTTGTAGTCTGGCATTGTCCTTTTATGTCTTATTATGTCCTTAAACTTAAATGGAATTTAATCAATAGCCCGCTATTGACAATTGTCCTAAAGGACTAATTTAGTCTATCGCTTGCGATAGACAATTGTCCCGCTTGCGGGACTAATTTACCACCACTCACCAGAAAAAAGATACTTAAAAATTCTACACCGCACACCTAGAGGCTCAGGTCGAAAAGCCCCCGTGTGGCTTTTTTACACGGACAACTTTTCTCTTTTTCGGCAAATTAGGAAGACTTCAAAGGTCAATTTAATGATATATACAAGTTTTCTTGTAGTGTGCTGTATAAGGCTATTTGGTTGTTTTTGCTTCTTTGTATTTATTTTACTGGAAATACATAGGAGGGGGTGCCACAACCCAGAGGGTGGCGAGAATTTGCAAAAATTCTCGACACGGTCTGGGTTATCATCTACTACTAGAGTACCAGGCGAGTGACGAGCCTTATCCAAGGGATCCCCATAGAGCAACAAATCCGCAGAGGAGACAGCTGGGGCAACATCCTCCCCCTCAAGGTCGTAGAAGTTCAACAGAGGCAGGTCAGACTGACCAGCAGACACATAGCAACTCCGAACATCGTCGCCCTTTTGCCTCCTCACCCTCCTAGCCCCGTCTGGCACAACGTTCTGAATACTCACAGCAGCTCCATCCCATTGCTGTGGAACCCCCTTGTTGCTCGACACAGCCGAACGAGAAGCAGCCTGCACGAGGGGGACGTCGTCATCACTAGACTCTGGATCCCCATCCCCCCCAACCCGCAAAGAGGGAGCACCACCACCACCTGCAAGAGGGCGACTTCTGTCCTCTGTTGCAACGGATGTCGAACCAACCCCAGACGAAGCAAACCCAAAAGACACGCGACTCCCAACGGAAGGCAACGACGACTCCACCTCTGTTAGTCGAGAAAAATCCGTTGGGGCGGCACCCAACACCACATTTTCCTCGCCATTTGTCGTTTGAAAAACACTTTGCGGTGCATGATTTCGACCATCCCCTTCGTCTTCCACTCGAAGACCCGCTTCTGCAGTCGCTTCAACAGCACGAAAGAGCTCCCACTCTTCCCGGTGACACCGAAGTAATTCCGCCAATCTGGAATGGCACTGTGCCTCTCCAGTTCGCCTACTACGAAATCAGTGATGAGAGTCCTGGCGACTCCCCCACGCGGGTAGATAGCTGGCCAACCAGCCACATGATCCACAAACTCTACATGCTTTTCGTCAACCACCCTCCTTGCAGTCGTAGACCACACGTAGTACGACGACGTCTCCAGGGAATGCCCGAGGTACACAGCCAATTCCGATGTATTCGAACGACTCTTGTGGCTTCCCAGGTGTCGGTAGCAGAGACATCCAAAAAGACGTGCCAAAACGAGATGTGAGGCAACGCACGGTTGAAGAACATCTCATACCGTGGTTTGCCGTCCTTGTAGGGAACAGCGTTGATGATGAAGACTGCATGAAGAGCAGCATAGCCCAAAAACTGGTAAGGTACACATCGTGCCAGCATCAACGCCCTTGCAATTCGAAACACCTGCTTCAACCAGGACTCTGCAATTGCATTCTTATTAGGATCGTACTTGCCCCGTAGAGGTAGTAGTCCCTTAGCTCGCAGATGGTCATGCAGTACAGTTGAAATCCACTCCCATCGAAATTGCTTCAGTTTAGCACCAGCATGCGTTTTGCCCAATGCCATGACATAACGTAGATGACCCACGCATACCTCAGCCGTCCTCTCACGTAACAGGAACGCAAACAAGCAGCGAGTAGCATCATCCACAAACAAGCAGATAGTTGTAGCCATTGTAGACCGGACGGGGAAACTTTCCAGTACTGTCCCCACTCAATCCTTCTCCGGCGCGAGGCATAACCGTCAGATGTGCTCCGGTATATGACGGTTTGAACGTAGAGTGCGTAAGCTGGCACACGACACACTTCCCATGCTTACTGTAGCCCGCGAGACCACCCACATCAACCACATCCCAGTCGTGCTTATGCGCTCTTACCAAGGACGTCGTAGGCTTAGGACCCAAATGCCCATACAAATCATGAAGAAAGTGACCACTCACCTTGAACGGTACCTGTTGTTGCTTAGGTGGCCCGGAGTAGAGAACCGAGCCCACATCCTTTACATTCCCAGGCAGAAATCGGTAGCGTAGACTGTCCAGTTGAAGCTCACCGACCATAACTTTATCCTCATCCGCAACACAGGTGCACTCCTTCCTTGACACAAAGAAACCTACCTCCTGTAGGTGTGTAGAATACCCTTTTACCTGTAGACGCCCAGCCGAGACCAGCCCAACGTGGATGTCTGGAGTCACATACGCTGGATCCAACCTAAGGTAATCCTCCTTGCCTTGCCCATCACGGCCAGCCACAATAGCCTTACCATACTTATCCAGACGCTGTCGACCCCCAAGGCCGTCGACCACCACAGGTAATCCCTCCTTGACTGGCGAAGCCAAATATGATGAGCTGGGTACATGATCGTGTGTAGCGGCGCTGTCGAGGCACCATTCGGTCGAGGTGGAAGCCGCACGACAAGGTAGACAATCCCCGTCCCCCCCACAACATAGAGCGAGGGCCCACCTCCACCATTCACTTGACCTCCCTGCGACGAATCATTCGCACTCCCAGTAGGCAACCCGACTCCTTCTGACGAAGCCAAAGCTGTAGCCTGCGACGAAGCCGAAGCGGTAGCCCCAGACGAAGCCGGTGCACTCACCCCTTGAGTCGCAGGCCCAGTCGTTGACCCAGACGACGGCGAAGACAAGACGCCCGTCACTGAGAACTCCACATCCGATGAAGCCGCTTCACTGTCCCTCACAGAACGATCGGAGATCAGCTTCGGTAGAGGCCTAGGCACGACATGAGGCCTCTCCCCCAAACCGATCTCAACCGCCTCAGCAGGGACAGGCCAAGGTCGGTAGCCCAACGGTGCACAGACCAACATCCTGTAATAGCGAGCCATCGCCCGTCTATAATCTTGTAGGTCGATGAAGTCCAACGCCCACGGCCCGGGCAACCCCGCAGGTAGTCTCCCAGAAGGAAGTTGTGGTCGCCCATATGATTGATCTTTCATCTTGCGCAGGAACGCTACAAGAACATCCAGCTCTGGACAAGGTGGCTCCACCCGACCATCGTCCCCAATCCCATAACATCCCAGGTGATTCTCCATCTCAAGCCAAGGTATCACAGAGTCGTTGTAGTCAAAAGGACGGACAAGAGTATCCCTGTCTCGTAGGACCATCTCCGCAAAATACTGCTCCAACGACTGATAACGACGATCGCCCAGAGCCCTTCTCCCCGAAGCAGGAGGCGGACTCAAGACCACCGTCTTGGCAGACGAGTAACGCCGCACCAGCTCATCATCAGACCCCGGGTCGTCCTCATCCGGAGCACTAGGACCCACCCAAATGCGGTGATCCAAGCTCTGTCCTCGTCATTGGACCCCACTGGAAGCGCCGGTCCTTCCCTAACGTTCCGAGGCAGAAGTGAATGCCCCCCTTTCCGGTAACGAATCAACCTGTGCCACAAAAGAGCAGCAACTGCATGCGACTTGATGGAATGCCCCAGGCCCGTTCGATTGCTCCGCAACTCCGCACGCATGACACCAACCCGCACTGGGCTGCTCCTCGCCACGGTACAGTAGTATCGATGCTTCGGTTGGTCCCGCTGCTGACAAAGGTCCGAACAGTAGTACACCACGAAACAGTTGTCACACTGGAATGTGTCCACAGGGTCGCGGCCACAGTGTTCACAGACCTTCCTTGGCTCGTTCCCCGTCTCTTGGGCCTCTTCACACTGATGACAGTCGAACTCCCACCAGTTCCGCTCCCGGAAGCAAAACAGAAGGTACTGCTGCCAATAAAACATGTCATAAGCATTCCCATGGTTCAGTACCCAATGCACATACTTTGCAGAAAACACCAATCGTCGAGCTCCAATATCACGCTGCGGCGCCGGCTTAGGTACCCAATGATCCAATGGCGGCTGTCGGCTGAGCAAACCCGCCACATACACCACAGGGTCCCCATCGTAACGTGTCACCACATCACCCGGTCGCCAGAGACCACACCGGTAATCTCTCGTACCACGCGAATCCATTCATCACCGTCCCACCAACTGTAATTCTGATTCAGGGTCGCAGACCGTTCGATCCCCGTCGACGCCCATTCGCGCTTGGAGTCTCCCCCAATCCGAAGCGCCTCCTGCGAAGACGAAGCTGACCCCGAAGACGAATCCAACCCCGACACCCCCGACGACGAAGCCACCACAACCGATGACGAAGCCGGCAAGGATGACAAACGCTCTTCCGATGACCCGAAAGCCACTCGACCTTCCACATCCATGACGTCCACCGAAGAAGCCCCAGCCAAAGAGACATCTTCCACAGCCCCAGCAGCCGCAACCCGATCCCGCTGGTGTCCATCGTCCATGGGCACATCATCCTGGGGCCTAGGCGACCCCGGCTGAAGTTCAGCAACTCGATCCGGTCCATAACGCTCCATATATTCGTCGTAGCGTCGCTTGGCCAAGGCTTGCTTAACATAGACATTGCCGTGGTACGTGCAAAAATGTCGGTTTATCTACGGAATGTAGACAGCAAAACGCTGGACCCTCAGGCACCGCCTGTCCCCACTCGTAAGAGCCGAGCATTGGTTGCCCTGCCCCCCTCTTACCCCTTGGTCATCTACCCATCGCAGGCGTATCTTCCCGTCCCCTTGTTGAACGAACCTCCACGAACCCGGGCCCGAAGAACCCCCTTTGGCGTCCCCACTCCCGCTCATCATGTAGAGCGATCCCCCAGGCGGAAAGTACGGAGGGTAAGACGAAAACGGATCCTCATCAACCACGACAGTCGTAGCTCCCGTCGCCGCACACAGAGACGCCGGAGGCTTGGAGTCCATCGTCTTGCCCTTACCCTGAGTAGCAATACGTTTCAGTAAGGTGGCGAACTTAGTCTTTAGTTCAGGGCAATCCTTTCCCTTATGAGACTTGTGTGCCTGACTTTTCTGGTAGAAACACTGGTTGGTACACTCGAAAAACCGATGTTTTGGCTCACATTTGCCGCAAGCAAAACAACACTTGCCACCATTCCCAGTCTGGCCACCACCCGGTCCACCATTTCCGTTACCACGTTGACCATCACCGTTCCGGGCACCATCGCCCTTTCCCTTCCATCCACCTTGCCCTTCCCACGCTGCTTCCCATCACCAGCCTGACGTTGCTCCCGGCCATACACGTCAGCGAAGGACACGAACACAGAACCATCACCGGTCTGCTGTTGCTTCGCCCCTCCCCGGGCCTCCCACATCCGTACCTCCTTCAGGAAGCTCGTCTTGAAGCCTTCGAAGTCCAGTCCCGTCCTCCTCATCTGGGTACGGTAGAACTCCTCCCATGACTTGATTCCAGCCAGAGCATTCAGCAAGATGCCAAGACGCGTCATAGGCTTGATCTCATCTCCCCCATCCAGGTGGAGACGATCGCAGCGTCTCACGAACTCCGTCAGCTGCGACGGCAGATCCCTCTGCAGATTGAAACGAAAGTTTGTCAGAAAACATTGCTCCGCCAGCAACTCCTCCTGAGTGCTGCCCCCATACCGCTCAGCCAGCATTTGACCAGCTTACTGGGGTCCATCGGTCGTTCTTCCGACAACGGCCTGGCCAGCAACTTCGCAGGGCCAGACAAACACAGATAGATGAAAGAGAAGACCTCCTGTCTAGCTTGTATTACTGTGTCCTCCTCCAAGTCCGATAGGTTCACATGCTTTGCATCCGTAGGCAGAGCCCGTGAGGAACTCGAAGACTTCCCCGACTCCGCCCGCTTGCGATCCTGTTCCTTGTCTAACATTAGCTTCCTTTGTTTATAATAAAGCAAACACTGGTCCCACTCCAGCAGTAGGTGCTCGCGATGCTTGCCAGCGAGGTAGGTAGTGATTTCATGGTAGGCGTCCCTCCACTTCCTCGTCCCATGCTCGCCGCCGAAGCGATGCTCCTTCGCCACTGTCAGTGTAGTAGTCGTAGACTCCTCCGATGACGCAGAATCAAACGCAGAAAGGTTCATAACCCTGATAGATGTAACAATCTATATAATACCGGACGTAACTTTCAAGGACACTTTGTGGTTCTACTGAAATGCGAGAACTGAATAACTTTAATGGTAATAATAACAAGATTAGATGGAGGTAATCGCAAGACTAACAATAAAACAATATATGACTTATACTTATACTAATTATGGTATGAACACCTAATAATATGGTCAACATTCCGTTCATCAGGCACTGAATGCCAATTAGTAACTACCGGCTGACCGGCCTAGTGATTAATATGACTGATTTACTAACTAATGGTATGTCAATACTCTCAGCCACCTTGTCGCGGTCTTCGGCGGTGGGAGTGCGAGTCCTGTATAGTCCAAGTGGGCTTAGCGAGTATGTGACTTGAGGGCCTCCTAGGACCGGGGAGTGGGTCGCCCAGGATAGGGCTCGCACCCAGCTGGGCTTGCCGCAGGTACCGACGACGAGCTGGACGAGGAGGACGAACTACCAGAAGATGTTGCAGGTGCCTGCGGTTGGGCTGGCGTTGCGGCTGTATTTGTCGCAGAGGTCGATGAAGAACTGGACACAGCTGTCGAGCGGCCAGGAGTTGCGCGGGCTGCCCTCCGGCGGGCGCTGGTATGTGCTCTCGTAGATGCTTTACTCAACCCGGCGACTGGACTGGTAGTCGGTTGGGTGAGCCGAGGTGGCGAAGGCGAGACTGGCGGAACTTGAGAGCAAGGAGAAGAGGGCACCAGTGATGTTGAGCGTTCGCGTTTGGTTGAAGAGCGCCGCCTACTCTGTACATGTTGATAGTTGTGACTAGATGTTAGAGGAACAACTGGAGCTTGTAACGACGGAGGGTTAGTCAGTGCGTTCTGGAACGATTGCGGTGTGCCAGGTGCAGGGGCCGATGGTTGGCCAAGGGCCGATGCAGCGGATGTGGTAGGTGGAGATGCTGTCGATGATGAGGATAAAGCCTGCATCAACGATGGCGATGACGAGGACGATGAAGATGATGATGATGATGATCCGAAAGAGAGAGATCGCACAGTCGGACTGCGTCTCGGGTCGGCCTGCTGAGTATGTCGGATAAGCGACCAAGCACGGGCATCGTTATAATAATCCTCATGTGTGATCAGATCAGAGGATGGCTTGTGTTTCTTGGAGGCACTAGCTATAGATTTGATTTCTTCTTCTTCTTCTTCTTCTTCTTCTTCTTCTTCTTCTTCTTCTTCTTCATCGTCTTCGTCGTGATCTGTCAGGATCCTCCCATCGCATGGTCTCTTCTTTTCGGACATGAACAGGTTGACTGTGCGGCCGTAGAGGTGGGCTTGCGAAGTTGACAAAAGATCGTAGGAATCCGAAGGTTGTGTAACACGGAGCTTGAAGATCTTCTCAATCTCGGAGGTCGGGTAAGAAGTCATTTCAGCCAGAGTCTCCGGGCAGAAGTCATAGCTGATGGTTGCTAGTTGACGGTCGCCCACCTGAAGTGGCTCATCGAAGAGATGAAATTCCGTCTCGTAGACGATCTGTCTTGCTGTGGGCTTCAAAGGGATTAGTCCGTTGGCTTGATCCTCTGGGCCTCGTCGATGGACAAGTTGATCTGTGCGGTCACTTCGTTGGCGAAGAGTAGATCCACGCAATCGGGCAGGTGGGCCGACACATAAACAGTGATTGCATGAAGCGGCGACGTTGGGCCAGCGGAAACAAAGAGTTCGATGCCGTCGGTGAGGACTGCGTCGATGCAGACGGATGAGCGTGTTGCCACAGGCGGCAGCTGCCGGATCGTAAAGCCGTGTTGTAGAACCCACGATAAGCGAGCGACGCCTTTACAGTTGCAGGCTGAATCCAAAGCGCATGTAGTCTTGCCGATAAATGGACTGTTACGAGGATGTTTGGCAACCCAAACGCATCCGGTGACAACTGTTGGGATTGTCGCAATCCGTAGAGGCGAGGGCGTTGGCACCAGCGGAGAGGGAGTACCAGACCGGGTAGTCATATGGAAGGCGCGCGGGATGCTGCGGGCAACGGCCGCTGATGGCTTTTCGTCATATTGATGACGCTGTCGACGAAGTTTGCACTCTTCAAACGAATGTTTGGGGAGCTGGCCCTTTTTCAAGAAGTTGTTGTGCTCCTTGCAGTAGGTGCATGGTAGGCCCGTAAAAAGTTTTCGATCGATCCGGCTCGACGAGGTACCCGGTGGGTCGGTCTTCAAGCGCTTGACCTGGCGACGTCTGTAAGGGAGCAGTCTGAGTCATTGCCATGGCGTCCGCCTTACGTTTCTGCCAAGCGGGGCGGTTAGTATTGGTGTTCGCCTCAGTAGTCGTTACTTGCCGGAGCTGCTGACGTCTTGGACGAACAGAGACCCGTCTGTACGTAGATGGGTCTTTGATGCCGGTGCGGACCGGAGTCTCATCCCAAGAAGATATTCCTGCATAACGTTTGGGTCGAGGGTCCTGGCCCAAGGGAGGAGGTCATCCAGATTGCGCGGCCAGCCAACGCCATGCGTGAGTAGGACTTGGTCCGAATGCTGATTCCATCGGTCACGTTCCATCGGGGTGAGCATACGGCCCAAGTCCTCAATCTGATTTCCGTCGCAGATGCTCACGCCAGCTGCATGTGTAGTCTCGTAAAACGTAATACACCGATGGATGTACGCCAAAAGTTGTTCGTTCTGAAAACGTCGTAGATCGAGAGTTTGGAGAGCTGACTTGTATAAGTCGGGTTTGTCCGGACATGTACAGCCATGGATAAGGTCGCGAATGAATAGCAGCCAAATGAGGGACAGCGAACTCCAAACTTGCTTGATTGAGTCGGTGACGCGGACGAAACGGTACCAACAGGCGTCCATGATGGTGACCGTAACTCTATCTCCCCACTCGTTAACATTGCTGATGGCGTGCATAATGGCCAGTTGAATTGGCGTGTTGGCGATGTGATAGTTGACTGCTAATCCTCGTGCGAAAACAGTTCGATCAGACGTCGGTGTTCGAAGTGTCGGCGTGACTGCAGATGTCAGGGCTGAGGGTAGTATCGGCGTTGACGAAGTCAGCGTAGCTGTTCCAAGAGTCGAAGACGTCGAAGGGTGGCTCGAACGGGTCGTAGTCGCAGATGAACGTCCGGTGGGCTGCAGAGTTGTCGGACCAGTCTGGTTCGATGAGGGAATGGATGTGGCACCAGCGGTTGTGCCGAGGAGTGCAGTGACCTGGAGTGACCTTGTCAATCCGACAGTGGGAGCGGTGACTGGGTAGTAGTTGTGAAAAGCTTCTACGGGGATGACGTGGCCAATGTCGTGCCAGAGCTTCTCTGCGGCTGCCAACGATCCAGTAGGTTTGTACGTGGAAGGTCAGTGTGGAGGCGAGCAGTCTTGTCAGCCTTGACTTCTTCCTGAAGCCTCTTGCCTGTACGTAGGGTATGTGTACGGGAGCCCAAGATGGGATATAAGTCCAGACAACGTTGTTTGTGCTCGTTGTATTTTGATGCTGGGTCGTCTTGTCGCGACTGGTTCCACATGTAGACGTACCAGGAGAATGCCAGAACGCAGAGCAGTAGCTGAAGAGGGCGAGGTGCAGTGGAAGAGGTGTTCTCCACTCTGTAGGTAGGGGGTGACCCTAAAACGACAAAACCAAACACATACTGTGTTGGTTGACTGCATAGTGTGTATAAGGGCAGAGGAGGGACACAAAAATGCAACGGCAGGTGAACGGTCTGTCGAGACATATGTGTTTTTGGTTACCACTGTCCTAATACGTTGTTGTATAGCCACTCCTGAAAGAGAGGGTCTTTCCAAATCGATCTGTGCACAGAACACACCAACTCTGTGTATGTAGTTTTCTCTTGAATGGAAAAAAATTCGAATTTTGAGTTTGTATACAACTCTTCAAGTAGGCAGATACAACGAACTCTTAATAAGAACACTATGGCTGCGTTGAGTCCTGACTCAGGATGAGCAAGTGAAATACAAGTAAATAGTAGAGAGGTCACTTCGTTTATTTACATAATTTCGAACTCATTGCAGGCTTGGGTGCAACGTACGATCAAGTGTAGAACGTAGATTGTGAGGTCTCCAGTTCTCAAACGGATAGTGTCGCGAGTCTTCAAGTAAACAGTCATAAACGGATAGTTGTCGGATTGTTGGACTTGAAAATTGCCCAAATTGATTTGGGAAGCCTCAAGGCGGAAATGACTGGCAACGGAAGACAAGTTAGATATTGTGCTTTTTCCGTCCTTGTTCACAAATTAACCGTAAAGAGTGTTTTACGGGAAAATCGGGGGAAAAGGTAATACGAACAGAAAAAATGGCAATAGCTAAAAAGAACTTTGAACTGATCGTTTGAAATCATTTCTGAACGAAACATATGTAAGTTCTCCTATGGGCGAGTGGTCGTTAGCATAATAAACATAGATCCGTTAAACTTTATCATATGAAAATTGTAGATTTAAGTAAAAACATTTAATTTAATGAAAGAATCATTGAAAATAGTAAAAACTGACTTCAAACCAATCGATTTCCCGTCGCCCACCCCTTTTTCCCAACTAATTTGCACACACCCCCACCGGAAAAAACTGGCCACCTTGCCACCTCAAAAAATGGTGCTTGTGATGACCAAAAATCATAGTCAGTTTTCACATGTTCCCTGTATGCTCTTCAATAAATTTTTATATAATATCTTTCTATGTATGCTTATAATTAAATGTTCAAAGTTTTTTCACAAAAAGGTAACCTTAAGACTGCAAGCAAACCGGCCAAAATCAGCAAAAATAGGGCATAAGGCCCTCACTCAGAAATTTTTTTATTTAAATACAAGGCCGGCACAAGTACAGAAAGTGAAGGAAATCAAAGAGACTATTTAATAAAAGCATTTTGTACAGAAAGTGCAGGAAAAATTTGAAAATCTCTAAAGATCTCACCCCTGATTTTTTAGCCTGTCTGCAGCCCAGAACAGATCACCAACAGCAGGGTTACAAAGAAAGGAGCAGTAGTTGAACATATGCAAAACAAAGACCATGTGATTGTGAATAGATTCAGCACATTACATTCCCAGAAAAGCACACACAACACATATAGGAGTGATACAAGACAGGTGCAAAAAAGGGCTTCAGGGAAGAAAGAACAACACATGCTACAGATAAGTTTACAACACACCATTTTGCAGACAGCATGGGCACAACGTTTGGAAAGACTGTGCAAGGCCTCGGGACGTGAAAGTATGCATGAGAAACACACACAAAAAAACACAAAACCCTCTCTAGCCATGACTTTTACCAATCTCGACCCGCAAAAACCGTCAAATAAAAAAGAATTTTAGTGCGGCATTCACTTCAAAGGCTACGTATGTCGATAGGCCTGTTTGGTCAAATATTTTTTGGAAATTCTTCTGGTTTCCTCTCCGGGAATAGGCTTGGTCTTGTCAAATATTGCCACAGAAATTCACGGGCCGGCGCCACCAAAATCATGTCGGAGGTCAAGTGCATCGCAGCAGGTAAATGTTCAAACCACATCGTTTCAAGCAAAAGCAAGCATGACACAAGTGTTTTTTTTGGAAAAAAGGTGTGGCTCACTTCTTGAAATCCTTATTGTTGACTCCAAAGTTCAGATTTCAGGACATAGCAAGTATGGTGTTTTTAACTGAAAAATGCTGTTTGCATGATGCACTCTGCACTCATTTTTACGCACAAGTGCACAAATGAATTCACATGTTATGTTGAGTAATTCTGCCTAAGGGTTTTTGCAGAGGAGTACGGTACAAAACAAAAACTAGGAAAACATAGGTCGAAAATTAGTTTGTCAAAATTCGGAACATACTCTGGAACACAGCAATACCTTTAATACCTTGAAAAACTAAACCTCCGGCTACACTTTCCCAATAAAAACATTGAATTCAGTGCAAACAGCACTTCAAAATCTTGAATATTGAATGAGTTTACCTGCTGCGAAGTTGATGGGGGCTCTAACGACCACTAGAACCTACATATGATCGACTCGAAACTAGTTAGTGAAGTCGAAACGTCGTGCAGAGGAGAATCTAATGACCCGGTCAAAAAGAGTGTCTCAGTATCAACGGTAAAGGTTTTGGCTGGTCGTTTAGATGCTCAGTCTGATAATATTAATTATTTAGTCGCATAACTCCGCTGAGTCTAGGGGGAGCCGGGAAGAGAAGCGCCGCGCCCGCGGAGTTGGCTCGTCACGTTCCAGTCCCAACGATTAAGCGATAAAATTACTAAGTGTGTGCGTATTCCCGTGCTGGGGTACGCTCGGGAATACGTACTACCTTCAAGCTCGCCGTAGTATTGATTGTATCAAGAATTATATATATAAAAACCTATAAGAGGCCAACATGGAGTCCGGCTGGTCGGTGAACGTGCCACATAGGAATGTGGAACAACACTGATTGTAGGCATCACCCCCCGGATAGCCGGTAAAAAGTACCTTTTCCTGGTGACAGGTGCACCAGCTTGTTTTTCAGTATTATTTGTCCGGATTGGACCCGATGCCATTTTATTCCTGGTCTGTTGCCGTTTTCCTTTTTGGCTTCACTGAGCTAATATAACGAGACATCATTCTCATCTTTTGAGGACTGTGTTTGGTTGTATTACCGACTTTTTACGAGCTATCGTTGGGGGCATTACATTTGGAGTCCACATCACTAGGGTGATTTCTTTCTGCTTTGCCACACAGGCAACAGAGTGAATTTTCACTGACCTGTCTCACACGGGGACGTCAGACGAAAACAAATACTCCAACACAGCTCCCTCATAACTCTTTCACAAAACAAATAATTTGATTGGTCTCAAGCAGGTGTCTCGTACCCTCTAGCCCAATCAGTATCTGTGTGCTCACAAGGAGACATCAGATACAAACTCTCTGTCGTTCTTGCTGTTCTCACACAGAGACCAAGAAGAAGGAGGTGGACCGAAGAGTGAAGGAACACACACAAAACACAAACAAGCATAGGGACAGGAGCACAACACTCTACCCTTCTAGTTTGTGCATTTATCTGCATTATCTCACACATACGTCAGAGTATTTTTGCAAATCTCTGATCGTTTTCTAAAGGTAGGTCTGAGAACCTATCCGACCGACTGTCGACTTCTCAAGGAGAGCTTTTCTAGCTTCTCTATTACTATCTATGTGTAGGTCCAAGTGCCTCATACTAGATACAATATAGAAAAGAAGGAGGAGAAAGTAATCTGAGTAAGGAGAACAAGAAATCGGAGAAAGTCTCAAAGACTATTTTTCTCAAACAAAAACAAACATACAAATAGTGTTTCATAGAGGACAGGGAATCTCACTCTACCCTCTCTATTAGTTTCTCTCTTCACTAGTCAATCGACTGAAGGAGGAACAGAACACAAACGAACAAAAACCAAACATAGGAGCTGACACTGTCCTCCTGTTAATTACTACTACGACATCGTGTCGACAGAGACCGCCGAAGTGAGTGAATTCTCGGAGGCAGAACAGAGAAGAGAAGAAGAAGAAGCAGGAGGAGGAGGAAGAGGACTGAATGAAGGAGGAGGAGGAGATGAAGGAGTAGGAGTAGGAGTAGAAGAGGGCTGGGATGATGAAGGAAGATATGGAGGAGACGAAGATGGAGGATTTGAACAGGAAGAGACGGGAGGAGGAGGAGCATATGGTAATCCCTTACCACCTGCCTACACGGGAGGAGGAGGACGAAAAATGATCGACTTGATTCATAGTGATGGAGAGGAGATCACAGTGGAGGAACAACAGTGGGTGCAAGACCACTATGACCTCACTAAAGAAGAGTTTGATAACAAGATGGGGGGAGAGAAGGATACCTATGTGTGGATCCCTCAGGATCAAAGAAGAGAGAAAAGTCGTGCTAAAAAGGATGTCTATATCCCATTATCAAACACAGCACAGCTCCTCGGCAAACTGGTCTCTGATCCAGAAAAGAGAAAGAAGATACAGCATATCAAGTTTGGGGACACACACACCCACCTTGAATTACTCGATGCTATCTTTGGGGTGTACACTCAAACCCTGATTTGGGAACGTTCATACGGCCCACGATGTGAGGGTTACCTCCAGTACACAAACCCAAGAGCAACGGCCAGATTCCTCGCGACTGGTCAGGAGGCAGTCGATGTAACAAAAATGAAGACCAATCTGGGTTCGAAAAACTCGAGTGGCATATTTCATTTTTTTACGATGGAAATGAAGGCCTTGGAGGAGGGGAAGGCAGAGATGGAAAAAAGCATTAAGGCAGCAGGAGAAACTCATCCTGTGATTGATGAGTTAGAGAAGACCGACAGAGTTCTGACCAAGATCAGACTGTTGATGGGTGCGTTACTGCATAAGGAGGCATGGAAGAGATGGATTCCTACCAAGGATCACTCTGTCCTTAAATCACTTAGTAACGCACCACCGTTCGCCAACAAAGCAGGTGTTGACCAATATGTGGAGAAATATAATTTTCTCAGATCTGCTTCTGAATTGGTGGCCTTTATCACTCATGCTCAAAAGCTGGTGATATCTGAGAAGAAGAAGGCGAAAGAGAATGAGGAGTTCGAGAAGACGATGAGACTGGAGAGAATGAAAGCAAAAGTGAGTGGTGCAAAGGCACACCCTCCGACATATTTGACCCCACCAGCTCCTGCCCCACCAGCCCCTGCACCCCCGGGCTCAACTACGGTGGTGGTCACAAACACGGAGAAGAAGGACAGACAAAATATCATAAATGCCTTCAAGGAGAAGAAAGGAGGAGTGGCAAGTCTCATGCTATATGCCAAGACGAGCTCAGACAAAGACTCTGATGCTTCGCTTTTGAGCAAGCTCAAAGAGATCAATGCCTGCATGAAGGCTTTTCCTTGCGACGAAACGCAGGAATACGAGGCCCTTGTTACTGTTTTTGACCAATCTCTAGTCTCGGAGGGATTTGATCTGACACAGTACAAGTTTTTGAGAAAGAAGGAGGAGATTAAGAGAAACAATGCAACAGGCCTAGACGCTCAGTGTGAACTGGCGGTGGCCACACTCATTTCATATTTTCAATCTCATGGATACCAGCATCTCTGCACTGGTACTCTCATAGGATTTGAAATCTTTGAGACAGTGGCGATGAGTTTGAGGAGTGCTGTTGGCTTGGCGGCGACCCTTACGGAGGTAGTTTCCTCCTATGGGCTATTCTATGGCCGCAAGTCGATCATCCTCTATTTCTTCTCGGCGTTACACACAGTTAACCCGAGTAAGCTTACTCAGCTCATACAACAATGCTCGACGTTTAGCTCAGTGAAGTCCAAGAACTTCCTCGAGACACACGTGTTCGAAAATACGGTTCAAAGCGTTGCTCCGTCAGCACTGTTTCAAGAAGTGATGAGTGCATGCTCAAACATGGACTCGCTCACGGAGGCACATACGGCACAGGCAGGCGATGTACCTGTTGGCGCACAAGCCACGTACACAAACAGAGTTGCCGGTGGAAGAGACAGAGAGAGCCAGACCTGAAGACCGCATGTTGGAGGTGGTTCGCGGGGTTGCAGTGTAAGGCACAGATGGAGAACAGAGACTGCTCTTTCAATCATGATAGGCAGAACCCAACAGCAAGGGCAAATTTTCTGAGCAGGACGGAAGGCAAGGAACCGGGCCTTTTCAACATGCTTCAGATTGCCGCTGCGAACGAATGTTGGTACGCCAATATGTGTGATGATGAGGAGTTACGACAGGCGATGATTGCCTATGTGGAGAGGATGAAGGAGAAGAAGGAGGAAAGGGAGAGACAAAAAAAAACCTAAAGGCCTCTCAAAGAGGACGAGGAGGAGGAGCAGGAGCAGGAGGACGAGGAGGAGGAGGAGGAGGAACATGGAGAGGAGCCTCGAGGTGGCAGGGAACCCCTCAGAGAGGAAGAGGAGGAGGTCGGGGATATACCCCTTATGGAGGGAGAGCTATTCGAGCTCCAGCCCCCCCACCAAGAGGAGGAGGAGGCTCATGGGCAAGCTCCAACCCGAATTTCGGTCGAGCTCAGGCCTACAACACTGCCTCGGAGACCGATACGTCATCCCACCCGGACACTACTCAAGGTAATCGTTTCGAGGTGGTGGAATGACTGGAGGGGGAAGAAGAGAGGAAGGAGAAGACTGTGAAGTTTAATTACTGGTTTGCTCCGGGCTTCGCCCGGAGTTAACCGCCGTTAAAGTTCCGAGGAGACGTTTCGTTTTTACGGTAGTCCGGTCTACGCCGTGCCGGCGGAGCCGGCACGTGTTTGATCCGGCGTCTGGTTTGGCCTACGTTGGAAAGTTGGGAAGATCGGAAGACGAGTCAGAGAAGCCATCTTTAATGCCTGCTGTTGTAAAGAAACTCAAAGTTGGTTCAATTTTTCGACCCTGGCAGCTTACCACGTTCAAGACAATGATTTATTTCAAAGATTTGGGAAAAATTCTGAAACTGTGCGAATAACCGGGGTCGTTATGAGTTTCACGGATGTGCAAGCTACCATTCGCCTCAACACCGAGGGCAATCAGTGGTCTGTCCAAGTCCCTCGCGGTTTGGTTCGATTGGAAGACGATTCTAAGAAATGGAAGTATCTAAATACAGCAGGGGAAATCATTTGGGACTCGAATACCGACGAAGTTTGTCGAGCTGAAGTTTACAAAGATTCCGCTGAATGCCAATGTCTCACGCGACGATTTTATTAAATCAATCCGAGACGTGAATGGCATTCTGGGGAATAGGAATGGAGGCAACGAAGCTAAAGCAAACAAACAGAAAACCAAAGCAATCGCGACTCATCTGGAGAACTTGTACAACGCTCATGGTTTGGGGAAATTGTACAACGATTACTTCAATTAAGTCAAAGAGGTCAAAAGGAATTCGAGTAAGGCGGTTTTCTCCTTGGCTATGGCATCCCAGATTGTGAGTAAAGCAATTGAATCGCCCTTCATTGTACAGTCCGAGCTCATCGAGAAGGATGAGCAGAAGAATGAAGAAGGGGACGAGTTAGTGCCGGAACCAAGCAAGCCTCCGAGCAAAAAGCAGAAAACGAAGGAAGAGCTTCAAGATGGGATCGATGAGGCTCTGCGAAAGCAAGAGGAGCTCAAGACGAAGCTAGCCACTGCTCGTCGAGTCGGCAACAAAGGCAAGACCGTCCACTTTGATGCATCTGTCCTGACCGAGCTGCAAGAGACGAACGAAGAGTTGGAACGCAAGATCAAGGAGGCAGCCAACGATAAAGGTATTGACTCCTCCTCCTTGCTCACAGCATTAGGCTTCTCAACGTCAGTTTCAGGAGATGAGAAGGCTAAGTTGACACAAGAATATCAGAGTCTGCCGGGATCGGAAGATTTAGAATTCGACGTACTTAAAAAGATAGGGTTAGGGAAGGAGTTCATCAACCTCAAAGAGCTTCTACCGTCCAAAAAGAAGACTCTTATTGGTGAACCTCACGAGTCGGAGCCCAAAACCATTACTATTGAGAAGTTTCTAGACTTGCTTCGCAGACTCATCGTCCTTTACAGTAAGCATCACGCTCAGCACTCTGAAGAAGACATGTGGGAGCACTACCGCTTCCTTGAGCTCATTGTGAGGAAAAATTCGTTGCAGTCAGCCATGAGATGGGATAAGGCAACACGTGGTCGAAGCTCGTTAGGACAGTGGCACAAAGGCACACTTCCCTTTGTGTTGGCCTCAGCCATGCTCGAGCCTCTTCCCCCCCCCCCCCTCTTCCCATTCTTCCAGCCAATCGTATGGCCAAGGTGTCTTGAAGCAGCAGCGTAGCGCGAATACCACGCGTGGGGGTGGCCAAGCCAGACAGCAGTTTCAGAAGTCCAAGAAGGTGTGTTTCAACTGGGCAGACGGCCGCGTCTGTAGCTACAAAGAAGATTGTCGCTTTCTACACCAGTGTCCAGTGTGCCCTGAAAACAAAGACCACAAGCGAGTGGACTGCCCAGACTGACAACGACAAATGGGGAAAACGCAAAGCAAACAAGTGAGGGGGCCCTGGGAGTGAAAGCTCTGCAGTGGGGCAAGTAGCTCTCAGGGTCGGCTTACATCAGCCGGAGGTCTCCTTAGGTGGGACTTCCTCTTCCACTGCTCTCTCTTTTTCTGAAATAGATCGCAAAACTTGGGATCCAGGTGGTCGCAAGCATGTGACCAAGGTGAAGTTTGCCAGGATAGGAAATTTGTCTTTCAGCAACAATTAGTCTTACTTCGACTCCTCGCCTTCAAATGCTAAGGCTTCGGTGCCACTTGCTAATATGACCGGTCCCACCAGTTCCACTTTTTTCCAGCAATCGTCCTATTTGTCAGCAAGTTGCTCAGCTCCTTCGTCTTTTCGTGTTCAGTCTGTGGGGCACAGCCCGTCTTGTTCTACTGCCCCTTTCAGTTCAGTTAGTACTGCCTTTTCCAAAGAAGCCTCAGTGCTTCATGCCTCTGTTTTGGACGGGCAAGTGTCACCTGTTACTCCTTTGTTGGGTACCTGTCTTGTCTCTTCTTCTTCTTCTTTTTCTATCTCTCCTTCTTCGTTTTCGTCTCTCTCTTCATGTTCCTCCATCAACAATGCAACTATTTAGCTTGAACAACCTCAACTACAACAACAACAACAACAACAACAACAACAACAACAACAACTACAACTACAAGTGTCAACAACAACAACTACAACAACAACAACAACAACAATAACTACAACCACAACAACTACAACTACAACTACAACTACAACAACAACAACAACAACATCAACATCAACAACAACAACAACAACAACAACGACAACAACAACAACAACTACTAGTACTACATCAACTTCAACAACAACAACAACAACAACAACAACAACAACAATCACAACAACAACAACTACAACAACAACTACAACATCCTCAACAACCTCATCAACGTCTACAATCACAACAACAGCAACAGCAACACATCCGTTCTCCACTTGCTCTGTCTTCCTCTCCTTATGTTGCCTCTCTTAGTAGTTTCCCTTTGGTGGGTTCGTTTTCTTCTTCTACTCAGCAGCCTCAGGTGCTGTACACTGAACAGAGTGGCCTACAAGGCAAAGCGGTCCCTTTAAGCCCCTCTGCTTCTCCTTCTTCCACTTCTGCTTCCTTTTTCTTCCCTTTCCCTTGGTGGATTTGGGAAAGTGCCAGAACCGAGGCTGAGGAAGAGATGGGCGCTTTGGTTCGCTCTCTTCCCCCGTCTAAGGTCTCTTGTCCTCTTAATCTGTTGACAGTTGGGGTTGTGTCGGTTGATTCCCTCCCTTGTCTGTTGTTGGAGTTGGAGAGTGGGAATACTTGCTGGCACGACTTTCCATTCTGGTCCTTCATCCTTCCCACCTCTCCTTCTATCTCTTTTTCTCCCCTTATGTCTAGGTTGTGACTTGCCAGAGTGGTTGCGTTGGTGGGGTTTTATGGGAAGGTGGAGCTTATCTATGAGGCCACATGAAGGCGGTCGAGAAAGGCTTCATGGCGGGTCCGTTCACGAGACCTCCCTTTCCGAGTAGCAATTGCAAGCACCAGGCCATAGTGACACGAGAGCGTGCCATCCCAAAAGACAAGTGGCATTCCGAGAATGGGGAAAGGAGACTAATCAATGACCTTTCCTTTCCCCGTTTCCTCCCTTTCAACCAGCTCTGCCCCAGAACAGATGATGGGGTGGAGTAATATAGACATGACAAGCAGATGGCCAGAATTATTGAAGCCGGTCCCGGTTGTGTTGTCTTCGGTGCAGATGTAAAGTCTGCTTACAACCAGACCCCGTTACTGCCCTCGCTCTTCTGGCAGCAAGTTTCTTCGTGTAGGGACCCAGACACTGGCGAGCTTTTGTACTTCGTCGTTCTCGTGCCGGGCTTCGGGGGTGTCTACGCAGCAGACGGTTGGAATCGCTTCGCGAGATCCCTGGAGTCCATTTTTCTCTACAAGGCCATTCCTATGAAGCAGCATGTTGATAACAGCGACGTCATCTGTGCTTCCTGGAAGGAAGCTAGGGCACTTCGGTTAGAGTTCAACGCGCTCTCCAAGCTTCTGGGTATCCCGTGGCATGAAGATTCCATCGGACAGTCCTTTCGTGCCCTCGGTTGGCACAAGGACACGCGTAAAGGCTTCTGGTTCGTGGAGCTGCCTGCGGACAAGCGCAAGATCGTGATGCAAGCCTTGGTCACCATCGCCGGTGGCGGTTTCTACTCCATCAAGTCTTTCGAACGTCTCCTGGGCCTTTTGTGCTTTGTTTCCCAGATGCTCTTTTTCTTCGGCCGGCGGTAGGAAACTTGCGGATTGCTTTCAACACTTTGTCGACTTCGCGTGGCAAAGGTGGCCGGTTCAGTTCCAGAGCCTGCCACGCTGCAAAATGGGCCCGCGACCTTCTCCTCGACTCCAATTTCCGCCTTCCGCTGCCAGACTTCTTGAAGACGGGAGAGTATGACAAAGAGTCGATGACATGGGTCAACGACCCCGTCAAGTGCACACTTTGGACCGATGCGAACTTTTGCGAGGTAGAGGGTTCGCAATGGGGGAGGGGTGCCATTGTCATGGCCCCCTTTCGTTCCAAAGGTGTTTTCTCTTCTCGCTGTTGGTCCGTAGAAGAGTTAGCCCTTCTTCGCACTGAGTCTCTAGTCGCCTCGTCTCCTATGCGTGAGCTGTTCAGTGCTTACGTTGCCGTTTTTGAGTTTGCGGTCGCCTTGGGTTACAGGAAGTTCCATATTGTCACGGACTGTGCCCCGGCTCCTCACTGTCTTAACTCGTGCTATTCGCCTAGAACGAACATTCAGAGTCTCATTGACTCTTGGACTTCTAAACTTTCTCTCCTTGGCGTTTCCCTCACTGCATCTCAAGAGCCACGCGATTGCATTAACCTTGCCGATTTGTTGGCACGTGCACAGATGACCCAGGCGACAGAGACCTGGCGCAAGTTGAACCCGTCCGGGCCTTCTTTGCGTCCTCTCCAGCAGCAACGGAAGTACCTTGGCTAGTCACCTCGGCGATGGAAGTCATGGCGTGTTCGGTCTCCTACAGCACCAGTGCCGCTTACAGCTCCGCCATCCGCAAGTTACGTTTTTTCTGCTCTGCCTACTCAACAGAGCATTGGTGCCCGGTCTGGTGGCAGCCCGATCCTGTGCTCATCGTCCTTTTCCTTATCTGGCTGAGCCGGTTCATGTCTGTTTCCACCTGTAAGGTGTATATGTACGCAATTCGAGACTTCTGCCTCCGAATGAATCTAGATGACCCCACCGATAACCACTTCGTGGAGATGGCGTGGCGTGGTATCAAACGTTGTAAACGTACCAAGCCAGACAATCGCCTCACCTTGGAATTACCGATGTTGGAAGCTATGGCTAGCTTTATCTTGGGGGCCGCTAAGGATCGCAACATCCCGAAGTCTACTCGTCATCTCTGGGTTACGGTTGTCACAGCTGCAGTCTGGGGTTTCTTCGGCCTTTTTCGCGTGGGTGAGTTGGTTGCGTCAGGTTCGCTCGCAACGTGTTTCCTTATCAACTCTTTTGTTCAAATGCGCGAGGTCGATAATATGAGCCTCATAATTGTTACTTTGGACGGCGCAAAACAGGATCCCTTTCGTCGCGGATGTGATGTTGGTCTGGCCGAGCAGAACCCACTCATTTGTCCGCATGCTTGGAAGAAGGTCTACGAGTCTAGTCGCGACGCCTACAAGCTCCCTTCAGCGGGAAACTATCCCTACTTCCGTCTGGCAGATAATTCTCTGCTCAACCGTTCAACTTTCGTCAGCACAGCAAGAGAGCTTCTCCAGAAGGCGGGCGTGAAGACCGGTGGTCGATTCAACGGGATCTCGCTTCGTCGTGGCGGCGCGGCTCGTCTCTTCTCGCTTGGGGCTTCCGACTCTACTATCATGCGCGCGGGACGGTGGTCCTCGTCCTGTTTTCGCCTATACGTAGGCGCAAGGTTGGCAGAGTTAGTTGCAGAGCAAAAAGCTATGGGGGCAGTGACAAATCTCTAGGCTCAAATTGTTGGAGGTTTTTGTAAAGTTCGGTTTCAGTACTCAAGTTTTTCGGTGCGGCTGTCTGTGTCCCGAGTGGACATCAGAGCCGCCAACTGTTAGTGTTTTGTAAACTTGAGTCCTGAATTATTTGAGCCTAGCCCCTTTCCCTCCACACTACTCCGACGAGTTCGGAAGATTTAGGCCAATAAAGCTTTTCTGCTCTCATTCTAAGTAAATTCGAAACTACGATTCGGAAACTTTAACCCTAAAGTCACAGTGCTTTCTAATGCTGTTGTGCAGACTGGGCCAACGCTTCCTCAATCTGAATACAAAGATGTGGGTACACAGAGACTGCAGCCCCAAGGTAGTCTCATACCCGTTCATACCTCACGGTTACCAATGATAACTGATGCAAATAGGAAGGCGAGACTTGCGATGGAGGCGAGGAGGCCAATGGCAGACGTATCGCCTCGGCCAAGCAAACAACCATGAACAGACTCAATGTCTACGATCGCGGCGGGTGGCGAGCAAAAAGACAATGTGTGTACTCAAGTACCACAAGACAATGTCGCTCACATAGTAAACGCACCAGTACCGCAGAATAATAAAAATGTTAATGAGGTGAAGCAGGAGGAGAAGAAGGAGGAGTTGAAAAACTTAGAGACAAGACTCCAAAATTTGGAACGTAAAGTTCTTGTTCTCGCAGCCAATATACACAGGCCCGATGCTCTGTGTTATACGGAACTTTATTGTGAAACATTGAAGACAATATTAAAAGTTGGTAATGATACGATGGCGAATATTAATATTGTCGGCCGGAAGTTTTTTAATCGATACCGGGACTGGGTGGACGGAAGTATGAAAAATTCGACTGGCACTCTGAAGGGAGTGGGTAGCCGGACGGTCATCACGGGAATCATCACACTGACCTTTAAATTGAAATCCGCACGAGTATACCGCATGGACCTTTATGTCGTCCCCGGTTACCACGGGTCAATATTACTATCGTATGACCAATTGGCTACGATGGGGGCTGTGATTGATTGCGCCGCACGGCGAGTGATATATGGAGTAAAAAGAGGAGAAGAGAACGATATTGATCCCTTCAACGCTACTGACTCTTATGAGGCTTATGAGCTGAGTCTAGCGACGGATCACAAAAAGATGGCCATCGCACATGAGGCACTTGAGGTGTACGTTCACCCCCATGTCGTAAGACCGGATGAGCTGTCCTGGACCGACAATTGGGAATCCCAAGTGTGCACTGTCACAGTTCCGACATGCCATTGGGACAAAAAGTCTATTGATGACTTAATCGAAAAGCGAAAGGAGGAGATTATATGTGTCGCACAAAGAAGCCCGTCGTTGGCGAGATTCGAGGAAGGAGTAGGAACAGATGTCCATATTACTAACGGATACTGTTTCCATGCGAAAGTAGGAGAAGAAAAAAGGGAGGCGTTTTTACCAAGGAGAACGGGGCGAATCCCGGATACTCCACCAGAAACTATTAAAAGTTTATTACTGATTTCTGGGGTGACGAGCCGACGTGGCCCCGTTCACTAACTGAAGTGAAGAAATGCTTATGGACTTTATTCGAAAATAATAAGCAGTATACTATTATCCTGCCATATAATGAGAAGGCGATATGGGCGCAGGAAATAAGGGACCGGCTTATTGATCATCCTATACCGGTACCCTCTCGCAAGCAACAGCTAGTGGTGGCTTGTCGTATGGGAACTCGTGAGAAGAGCAGTGCATACAAGCGGAAGCTCAGAGACCTCGACAAGTTGAAATTGATACCGCAAGCATTCACATGCTTTGATGGTTTTTACACCCATAAAGCTCCTTTGCAATACGCGAGACTCATTAACATGCTGGTGGAGCTCGGTAAAGATGATGAGCCAGACACGGTCACGTATGAAAAGACGGGCCCAGATGATGTCTCGGAAGAGGACTTAGGCTTGGAGGAGGACAGAGAACCAGAGGCGGAGCGCCGAAAGACTGATGCTGAAGGGGTGCGACAAGCGCACTTGGATCAGATCAAGTTTCAGGTTGGGGATATTGAACTGTTGTACCATCCTCAAGTCCCGAAAGGAGTCAGCTCTAAGCTGTTCACTCACTGGAAAGGACCTTATCAGATTATGGAACAGACGGGACCTCTGAACTACAAGATCAGGGGTAGAGGGAAGGTGCAAATTGTGAATGTAAGAAGGCTGATTAAGTATGATCCCTTCTTACTGGAAGATGAATCCGTTGAGGAGGCGTTAAAACGGATGAAGGATGATTTCAAAGAGGTGCCGCCCATCCACAAGGAGGCTGGCATAGACCAAGACGATGCTTATCGGGCACCGATAGCTGAGAAGGAGGAGAGTGAGGTGGACAGCAAGGAGAAGACTGACCGCATAAGCGCGGTGGGGACTCAGTCCAAGTCTCCGCGAGAGCATAGCGGAAAGAAGGAGAAGATCACAGAGGCGCAGCTAAGGAGAGCGCGGAATGATCTTATCAACGACCAACCGAGGAAGGCGATGAGGTCGATGGGATCAAAGGACGTCCACCAGGAGGAGGAGGGGACGGACACTGACCCAAGCGCGGGCAACGTTGAGATTGTCCATGAGCGATGGAAGGAAGGCGATGCGATAGCAACCATCGCATGGGTGAAAGTTGCTTTCTATCTGATGAGACCAGCGGAACAACATGTCGCTGATGACACTCTCTCAGACTTATACTTGATGCGGGTCGTGGCGGTCCCACGACAGATGCGTGTCACACGGACACTCAAAATATCATCAGCCGCAAAGATAGTACAACCGATACTCCAGTTTTGGAGAAGTATGGACCCGGTTGAGGATCCAAAGGCAAGACATTATCTGCCAGTATATAAAGACGCAAAAAGTCTCGAGACATGGGATGATACAACTACTCCCAGAGACAAGGATTACACTGCGTGGACCATTCAGACACTGCCAAGAGGAGTGATTGATATCCCTTTTGAATTATCGTTGGGCGGAATCCCTAAATATAAGATCTGGGACATTCTCGAACAGTCAAAGTTTGATATGACTTTTGTTGGTGGTCCTCCACCAGGTAAAGAAATCCGCGCCAGAGGACGAAGGCAGTAACAAGGAAACTATTTTTCTTTATGCGTCTCAAACAAACTGGTTGATTGCCCACGGCGTATCATGATTTGATCATGCATCATCAGTTATCAATATGAATATAAAAAAGACTCAGTGATATAACTTGGCATTCGATCGCAACATACGAGTGCGAAAGGTCGATCGACGATGATACTACACCGTATACGGGGATCGCTAGTGTATTGAGCGATGGTGTTCCCGGGTATGACCCTTTCCAAGTCCTGGGATGATGTTCTCGAAAATGAAATGTTCTCTGAAACTTTCATTAAATTATTTTTTACGATAGATTATATACTGTCGTACCTGAGCACGGTCAATCTCTACTTGTGTCGGTATATCGCAGGGTCGGGTACATACACCTCGACTTCGGATATAGCTACTGGCCCCCTAATACTATATCATAGGATATCCGCCTTATACAAGGGTATGTCATTAAAAAAGACAATGTACTTACGATCTCCCTGTGAATAATAATAATAATAATAATGATAATAATAATGATAATGATAAGAAGAAGGAGATCAAAGGGGGAATCGTACTACAGCACCACGTTGCTTGTATTTTTTTATTAATAGTACGTTTGTTCTTGACATACTGCCGAAAAAAAAAAAGAGATTGAGGGGAAGGAGTTTAAAAATCTACAAGAATGGCTGGAGAACCCGCTTTGACGTGCAGTATGAGGATATATTTATCGTCTTTTGAAAGTTAGCGTCTATCCGTGGGTCGATGCGCTGTGTGGCATGACTCCATAGCGCATACTATTTGCAGAAAGAAATCAGAAGATGTACGACGAAAATGCTATTTCCGTCATAAAATCGGGAGGGGGTACTGTAGGCACCCCCCGGATAGCAGGTAAAAAGTACCTTTTCCTGCTGACAGGTGCACCAGCTTGTTTTTCAGTATTATTTGTCCGGATTGGACCTGATGCAATTTTATTCCTGGTCTGTTGCCGTTTTCCTTTTTGGCTTCACTGAGCTAATATAACGAGACATCATTCTCATCTTTTGAGGACTGTGTTTGGTTGTATTACCGACTTTTTACGAGCTATCGTTGGGGGCATTACATGATGTACGTCAGACCAGTCGGATGTACCAGACACGCCAGTAATTACAGATATTGTGTCTTTGTCCCCACATATTATTGCTGTTGACATTCAAGACAACCAAAAAAATTGATTTTTCTGTTTTGGTTGGAATTTCAGTTTTGGTTGGAATTTTGATTTTGGGTGAAAATTTGAATTTTTCAAATTAACTGCTATATTCGTCCGCAAAATATCGTAAATTTTCGCGAAATGTTACCGTTAAATTTGAAAATTTGAATTTTTGTCACAAAAATGAAAAACTGTCACAAAAATGAAAATCTGACACAAAAATGAAAAACTAATTTTTGTTGTTGTCTTGAATGTCAACAGCAATATATTACCAAGTTTTCAAGTGTTATTTTTAGGTGACATATCCCCTTACTGCCCCGAAGCGCTTCCAAATTTTAGTTTTCATATTATGATCATATGTGAATATATATCATATATACACATATATATTTTCATATATCTACTGGGAGTCAACACTGTTATGGTATTACTTCTTTTGAAGTTATTATCATATCTCTGTATTCTTATATGATACACATGTATGTGGTCTTACTCATTTGCGAGATAGGGAGAGTAGGGAGTTGATCCTCGTCTCGTTGGGTAGGCCCGAATATACGTAGCCAACCCAACATTACTTCTCGGAGAGAGTGAGGGTAAGAGAATATGTTTTGAGTTTGTGTTTTCTAATGTTTCACAAAATAGTAGTAGGAGACGTAACTTAATATAATTTATTAATACTTTGTTCCAGGGGGAGTGTTGGAACTAATAATTAATAGTTATTAATATGGACCGGCCGTATCGGAGTAACGGTGTCGTTAGAGCCATTACTTATGATCCGGCCAGTCAAGTTACGTGGCGCGTCTGTTGGCGCCTTTTCTCATTAAAGTTGTTGTAGTGTGTTGAGAGTGTAGTAGCTATCATAGATTGCTTTATTAATAACAGTAGTCTAACACTGACTGACGGTAAAGTATCTGAAATCATCTAGTAATACAATAGACCACATCTGAACTGTATCAGTTCAAATGATTGAGATTGAAGCAGACGGTTTCGCCGACATAATCAGACATCCATTACAAACAACCTCAAAGTGTCCGGGCAGTCTTCATTAATGAACAAGAGGTCGGTAACACACACACACACATATACACACACCCTCTCACACACAAGATAAAAATGCTTCACGGTGTCTATATAACTCAAATATACATGCACATCACTGGCTCTAGCTATCGTGAGTAACACATTGCTATACTGAAAATTCTGGTTACTTTTGTCCAACTAGTTTGGAAACGTAAAGGAAAAGCTTCCTGCAGCAAGTTTGTCACCATCAACCTCCTTGTCACCTCAACATCAGCCTCCTTGCTTGCGGGTAAGCAGTTGCTGTTGTTGTTGCTGCGAAGTCCTCATGCTGTGTGGTCATCATCCTTGAGAATGTAGACCTATACAGGAATGTGAACAGATCATTTCACGACATGAAGGGGTGAAGTATCGACCAATAGATCAGTCACCGAAACAACTCCGATCGGTTGGCCTTCTGAATTTTCAATGAACAGCCTATCCAAAAAAGGAAGATAAGAAACATCCTGGTACTTTGAGGATCATTACCTGTGATACTTGGTCGCCCCCATGATTCCTGCAAGCAACATGTTGGGTCAGTAATCCATCGTGCGCAGCGACTGAGAGGGGGAAAGACGGAAAAAAAGGCGAGAAAAAAAGGAGGAGGAAGAATAGGAGGAGGAGGAGGAAGAAAAAGAAGAAGAAGAAGAAGAAGAAGAAGAAGAAAAAGAAGAATGAAGGAAAGAAGAACGAGAATAAAGAAAAGAAAGAAGGACGAAAGAAGGACAAAAGAAGGAACAAAAGAAGGAAGGAAAGAAGGAATGAAGGAAAGAAGAACGAGAATAAAGAAAAGAAAGAAGGACGAAAGAAGGACAAAAGAAGGAACAAAAGAAGGAAGGAAAGAAGGAAGGAAAGAAGGAAGGAAAAAAGGAAAAAAGGAAGGAAGGAAAAAAGGAAGGAAGAAAGAAAGAAGGAAAGAAGGAAGGCATCAAGGAAGGAAGGAAAGAAAGAAAGAAAGAAAGAAAGAAGGAAGGAAGGAAGGAAGGAAGGAAGGAAGGAAAGGAAAGGAAAGGAAAGGAAAGGAAAGAAAGAAAGAAAGAAAGAAAGAGAAAGAAAGAAAAGAAAAGAAAGAAAGAAAGAAAGAAAGAAAGAAAGAAAGAAGAAAAAACCAGAAGAAGAAGAAGAAGAAAGAAGAAAGAAGAAAGAAGAAAAGAAAGAAGAAAGAAGGAAGAAGGAAGAAGAAGGAGAGAAGGAGGAAGGAAGAAGGAAGAAGGAAGAAGAAGGAAGGAAGAAGGAAGGAAGAAGGAAGAAGGAAGAAGAAGAAGGAAGAAGAAGGAGAAGGAAGAAGGAAGAAAGAAGAAGGAAGAAGGAAGAAAGAAGAAGAAAGAAGAAAGAAGAAAGAAAAAGAAGAAAGAAGAAAGAAGAAACAAGAAAGAAGAAGAAAGAAGAAAGAAGAAAGAAGGAGGAAGAAGGAAGAAGAAAGAAGAAGGAAAGAAAGAAAGAAAGAAATAAAGAAATAAAAGAAAGAAAGAAAGAAAGAAGAAGGAAAGAAGGAAAGAAGAAGGAAAGAAAGAAAGAAAGAAGGAAAGAAGAACGAGGAAAGAAGAAAAGAAAGAAAGAAGAAAAGAAAGAAAGAAGAAAGAAAGAAGAAAAGAAAGAAAGAAAGAAAGAAAGAAACAAGGAAAGAAACAAGGAAAGAAGGAAAAAAGGAAAAAAGGAAAAAAGGAAAAAAGGAAGGAAGGAGGGAGGAGGAGGAGGAGGAGGAGGAGGAGAAGAAGAAGAAGAAGAAGAAGAAGAAGAAAGAAGAAGAAAGAAGAAAGAAGAAGGAAGAAGAAGAAAGAAGAAGAAGAAGGAAGAAGAAGAAAGAAGAAAGAAGAAGAAAGAAGAAGAAGAAGAAGAAGAAGAAGAAGAAGAAGAAGAAGAAGAAGAAGAAGGAGAAGAAAAAGGAGGAGGAACAGGAGTCACCTAGTAAACGGCCTAAAGTAGTGCTTTCTTTCACTGCAGACACTGGATACTTATCCTGTAGAGCAAGGATATTTGGCGTGGTTGACGGTGACTTTGCACAGAACTTGCAGGCAGACTAACCGTCTTGGAAGGCTTTTGTCGGATCATGGCCAAGTAGTCCATGATCGGAGAGTCCAGCGAAGCACCGCCATTCTTGATAAAGTACTAACAAAATACGTTAACAACAAACATCAAGTTGAGCAGAACTAGCGGGAACGCTTGCCTTGATGTCTCTGGCGCTTGTGTTTCCGATCAAAGTCCCTTCTTCGTCCGTCACTCCGATCCCACTCAAATTGGTCTGCAACAAGGACAAACAGAACATGAAGCGCCCTGCACCATCTTTCCCAAGCTTGCAATACCTCAGCCAGAAGAGCGAAGGCCGTTCGAGCTGCACGTCAATCAAATTTGTACTGTTCGGTGCGCGCAACAGCAATGTGGTGGACCTGTATCGACTGCTCTGACAGTTTTGACTGTCTTGAAGCCCAAGTTAATCTCCCTTAACTGTCATGGCATAGCGAGGATTTTGAGATGGATAAAGTACACTTATATTCCTTTCTTTAACTGTATCATAACAGTGCAGAATAGTGCAAATGCAGATGTGGATATTCCTATCCAATACTGATAACGTTGGTACCGTTTGCTTCAGTTCTTCAGTAGCAACTGCCTGTATTGCGCCGCAATTATTATTGGTGGAGGAAACGATGGTGATTGAAAACCTTGTGCTTGAGAATGAAGTCTATGATTGAGGACTGCGAGACGATGCTAGCCACTCGACCTTGCTTGTCCAGAATGGGCACTTGCGTCCAGCAAACACACCACACATGAACATCAAGTAAATGACGAAGATTAAAGACCGCGATGGACATTCCTGCCCCGTAACAGCTCGGCTGCCTGCACACACACACACACACACAGACACAAGAAAGAAAAAAGGGCATTAATTCTGGGCTGATGTAGATTAATTCTTGGCTGATGTAGATTGAGTATACTGGGGCAAGAACAACAGGGGTGGATCTGGAAAGCTGCTGGACCTCAAGAAGGGTGGACTCAGGCTTCAGTGGCTTGAAAGGGTTGCGACGCGACAGATCTGTTCAAGACAGACCATGGTCCTTGTGTTTGAGACCGCGAACAAACGACTTACAAGCTAAAGAAGGATCTTGGCCCTTGAAGGAATGAGAAACGGCTGTCGTCAGGCTGCACAAGAGAAAAAGGGCAACCAACTGTAACAAACGTGATCGACGAAGTACAACACGGTGTTCTATGTATCATGAAGGAACAACGCACGGCCAACTAAGGACGAGACGAGCGATAGTAGAAACACTGACAAGGCAGCTCTGTTGAGGTGATTCTGAACTTACAAGCCGTCATGGGCGATGGCTTCCTCCTTCTTTTCGTCCATCACGTGCAGAGCTGAGGCCACCTGTTGAAAGCAATACCTCAAATGTTATCATTATTATTATTATTATTAATTATTATTATTATTATTATTATTATTATTAGGGAGTACATAGGCCATCGGTCCTTTCCATGGGCTGATTGGTATAAAGCTCCTAGAGTAATGTTCTATGCCGTCACTTCCTTTATTCCACCGATTGGTGTGGAGACTTTCCTTATGGAATGGAGGACTGGATGCACATGGCCTTTTGGCTCAGCAATTGGCAGGAGATACACTATTATTATTATTATTATTATTATTATTATTATTATTATTATTATTATTATTGGACACCGTGATAGCCCAGTGGTCAAGTTCTACCATCTGAGCCCTGTCGCCAGTTCGATTCCCGTCGGTGCCACCAGTATTTTCATTGAACATACCGATCCGTCCGGACCAGTATTTTCATTGAACATACCGGCCCGTCTGGAAGTGTTGGAACTGCCCTTGCGGGGGTGTCATTAGAGCTTATCGTCAATTCTTCGTACTCCCCTCACGGGTGAGACGATGGAGGCGCATGTGCAGAAATGCATCAGCCATTGACAGAGAAGCACTATTATTATTATTATTATTATTATTATTATTATTAGTGGACACCGTGATAGCCCAGTGGTCAAGTTCTACCATCTGGGCCCTGTCGCCAGTTCGATTCCCGTCGGTGCCACCAGTATTTTCATTGAACATACCGGTCTATTTCTGGACCAGTATTTTCATTGAACATACCGGCCCGTCTGGAAGTGTTGGAACTGCCCTTGCGGGGGTGTCATTAGAGCTTATCGTCAATTCTTCGTACTCCCCTCACGGGTGAGACGATGGAGGCGCATGTGCAGAAATGCATCAGCCATTGACAGAGAAGCACTATTATTATTATTATTATTATTATTTGGACACCGTGATAGCCCAGTGGTCAAGTTCTACCATCTGGGCCCTGTCGCCAGTTCGATTCCCGTCGGTGCCACCAGTATTTTCATTGAACATACCGGTCCGTCTGGACCAGTATTTTCATTGAACATACCGGTCCGTCTGGAAGTGTTGGAACTGCCTTTGCGGGGGTGTCATTAGA